>JARKHS020004328.1:0-192629 GCA_030143305.2 Amblyomma americanum
TCTCAGAAAATTCCTTGATTCAGAAGTAGGATCCAAGTTCGCCTACCCCCAAAATTTTGGACCACAAAATTTAAGACGGCTGGAAAACCGGACCCAAGTTGACTCCACCCTAAGAATTTAGACCACCAAAATATAAGACGACGGGGAAATCCGGATTAGACCGATTTTGGCGGGAAAAGTTGCATATAACGGCAGCGCGCTGGCGCGAGTGGCAGTCGCAAGCTGCTCTCGGTCGAGAGAAGACGTGTCACAGCG
This sequence comes from Amblyomma americanum, assembly GCA_030143305.2. Lineage (NCBI taxonomy): Eukaryota > Metazoa > Arthropoda > Arachnida > Ixodida > Ixodidae > Amblyomma > Amblyomma americanum. Next base: position 256 of record JARKHS020004328.1, read on the forward strand.
TGCTGCGAAAGCGCGCCTTAATAATGCGTGTTCTTTTGCCTACGAAACAGTACTCGATCCAGGATCGTCTGAAACTAGAACCGCGACTGCGGAAGTACATGCGGAGACTCCTGGGCCGTCCGCTGGACCTAAGACGGGGTCACCGAAACGTTGGGGCCGACCTAGGAAGCATGCTGTCGTAGAAGGAGTAAATTAAAGACTCGCTATAATGTTAACATGAGTCCTCTTAGCCCCATAGTTTTTTTTTTCAAGCGAAAAGCTTCACTACGCTACGTAAAGCAGTCGTCGCGCAGGCCGGAGAATGACCTTGAACGACCTTCAGCCCAACCACGTTCGCCGTGTATGACCTTATCTGATACAGTTATGGTGCCGAACGCTTGACTTCTGACCTTGACACATGACCTTTAGTTGACCTTTGATCTTTTGACATTGGGTGACCTTTGGGTTGACCCTTGACCTTAAGAACATCCGATGGGGTGATGTGAAACCACGTGATGACATCCGATGGGAGTGTCGTAAGACCATGTGATACCACGTCATAGCCACGTGGTCGCGTGGGTATATATAGAACGGCTGTCGCGAGCTTGTAGCGTAGCTGCCATGGACGAGCCTCAGACGCTTAGCAAGCGTGCTTGCTTTTCGGTGAATTCCAGGATTAGGCAAGTTAAGCCACTGCCAATATTTTTTCAATGATGTTTCTAACGCTATCACATTAACATTGAAAAGAAATCATCACAAAATACGCGTTCGCCAGTTCGTACGTTCGTACGTTCGCCACTTCGTACGCCAGTTCGTACAAAATACGCGTTCGTACGTTCGCCAGTTCAAAGGTCCCCCTGCCGTTCACAGCCCTCCCGCTTCCGTTGTTAGAGCGTCGGGTTCAGCACGCCAAGGCGCCAACTCCGCACGTGACACCTTGGAGTTTACGCTCACTCGTTTCAACTCGCGTTCAGGCAGGCTGTTTCCTTTTCTGGCCCGCCCTTTGCCCTTCGTTCTTTCCTTCTACCTATCTTCTCCTCTCTTCGCAGCAGCAGAAGCAGCAGTCGCTCCTCGAATCTGAGACAGGAAATCTTAAAAGCGTTCCTTTGTAACGCAATTAAGGCCCCGTCTGGCCCCGGGAACTCCCCGAGGCCCATTCATTAGGGAGAAAGGAACGAACACCTTGAGCGGCGCACAGGAGGGCTTCGCGCGCCGCCGCCGCGGTGGCGGCGGCAATTTGCTACCTGCTCCGGCTCCGCGAGAGAACACAGCGAATCTTCCGGGTTCCCGGCGCCGCGGTGCAGAGCGCAAGGCTTGTGAAACCGGTAAAAGTGGCGGTGCCCATGGAGTGGAAGTGTCATTCATTCCACTGTGTGAAATGTTCGTACATCTGGATTAAGAAGCAAACAAAATGGCGGGCAAGTTAAAAAAGAATTTCGCTAAATTTGGTTTGGTTTTGTTTATGGGGGTTTAACGTCCCAAAGCGACTCAGGCTGTGAGGGACGCCGTAGTGGAGGGCTTCAGAAATTTCGACCACCTGGGGTTCTTTAACGTGCACTGACATCTCACAGCACACGGGCCTCTAGAATTTCGCCTCCATCGAAATTCGACCGCCGCGGCCGGGATCGAACCCGCGTCTTTCGGGCCAGCAGCCGAGTGCCATAACCACTGATCCACCGCGGCGGCTGCTAAATTTGGTACAAGGAATGGTTCCGACGTTAGAAACTGTTTCCAAGTTGAGACATCATAAAGATCATAATTGAAAATCATAAAATGTGTTCGAAATTTTTTTCTATCGCACATGCGGACAGCACAGTTGTAAGAAGCGTGCCACTGCCGCAAGATTTCTTCGTTCTACAACTGCGCATAGTCCAGTGTCTTGCTCGTATAGGTTGGACATCACCGGCTCGCCTGTTTCCTGAAGTTCACTATATTAACTGACTTTGCGCTATCCTGGCTAAATATTGCTCGTGCACATAAACCAGTCTTAGCAATAGCATAATAATCTCGGCCTAGTTTAACTAATGATGAGGAGCTTTGAAACGACCATAATCTAAAAATCATCCAACAGAGAAACCTGAGCTTCGTGTATCAGTGATTAACGCAGTTCCTGCATGCGTAGTAGGTCCGGACAGTACCAAATCATTTCGTCTGCTGAACTATTTAGAATGGAGAGCCTCAGCAGACTCATTATATCCTGTTCATTTTTCATTTCAGCTTCACCTGATGTTAAGACCTACACTTTGAGTCAGCGCCGGTCCCCGTCAACCCCCTGGAGCCTCTCCCTTCCTCGCTGAAGCTATCAAGTTGTATAAGGCTAGGAACTACATGTCTATATGAACACTATTAAAATAGTTTCCCCAACCATTACATTACTCTCCCCTCAAGGCTCGCAACATCCAGCGGTTGTCCGCAGAATTTATGCGAGTCGTGAAATTTCCCGGTCATTACCCTATATCAACTCGTAGGGGCCTCCTTAATGGGCATGAAATATGCCATCTAAGCAATCTCCTGAATGCCTCCGATATTTAGCGGGCAGGAAAAGCAAATCTCGCGACGCGCGCTCTTCGAGCGCCTCCGCTCCGAAGCCGCCGAGGCGCCACTCTGGAGAGCGGCTGCTCCCCATGGGGACTAGAGCTGCGGGAGTTTGGGAAGAGCGCGCGCCGCAGCCACCGCCGTCGGCGGAGGTGAGTGCGGCTCCGGCGCTTGCTCGTTTAAGTTGAGCCCGCGGCACTGCAGCAACTGCACGCACCGCATCATCCATCACTGTCCAATGTTTGCCAAGTTCAACTAGTGTCTCTCCCATTGCTGCTTCTTCCCGCATCAGCGTTCCTTTCTTTCCCGTCGTATAACTGCTTCCTCCGCACCTTTTTCCTCCCTTCCGGTGTTTATACACTCCCTCGAGATTTAAGGGATTGCAGGGAAAAAAGAGCGAAGTATACGGGAGGCGACCGTGTATATATAGTCTGGGGAGAAACTCGGGTGGCGCTCCCTTACGGGTGCTTTCAATATAATTAACGCATTTAGATGCAGCGCGGCACTCGACTCATAACGAGAGGCGGGGCCTTTCGTATTTAAATGTGACTGTGATGGATGCCGCTAGAAGGGGGAAGGGACGGGCCGTCGCAGCGTCAGGCGCGCTCGACGGTGCGCGGCCTTCAATAACTTATATGGAGACGTATATAGCGGCGCGAGGGGCGTTACTCTCGGAATAAAACATGACGTCATTGGCGACGGACAGCGTCTGTGACAGAGCACGGTGACGTGCGCGCTTCTCGGTCATGGTAGAGTGAACAGTAAATGAAGCGGCCGACGGCGCGTGAAAAATGACGGTTGATGCCAGATAAATAATCTGGTTATCTTCGACAGGTCCCTTTCTACGACAACGGGACAGCTTTAGCTATCGTCATCAATATACAGAAGCATACGCCATGTAGATGAGTGGATACGCTTGCCACTGAGGTTGTTGCTTTCAATAGACTCGAGCAAAGTCAACAGCCTGGGTTAAGCTTAGTACGAAATTGCACTATTGCTGAGCGATTCATTCTGAGCTAAGAGAAATTGGTAAGAGACGTAAGAGAAATTTTTTCATCCTCATATAGAAACAGAAGGGCTCAAAACAGTGATGTGCACAGCGCACGGCAGCTTGTGGTCGTTCATTTATTGTTATCGATTTTGCTTTTCAGTATTGTCCTCTCGTAAATGAAATGCGGCCCTCCAAGAAGTGCTCTAAAATGAGCGGTGCTCTTGGCGTCAAACTACCAGGGACAAGAAAACACAGTCGAGCCTCGTTATAAAGAAATGGTTTGTAACGAAATAATTATTATAACGAAGAAATGACGATTCCCCTTGAAAGGTCGGTCAACACGTGTTATACCAGAGCTACGGCTTTAACAAAGTAATCTCCGGGCCCCTTCAACTTCGTTATAACGACGCTCAACTTATACCACTGTGACTTGCGACTGAAGTGCTTGCGGCTCACTCATGCTCTGCCTTGTGGACACTATTAAGTGTGACGTAACGACTCGACATCGAAACGAATTGAAAGTGCAGTCCTCGCAGCCGACTTATCTTTAAATGACGCAGAATTTTCTAACGAGATGTGTCGAAAACTTAACACCACTTCCACAACACCAGATGCAGAGTTAAAGTGGCGTTCAGCGATCGTAATGGTATTATAGGAATGACCGAAGAGACCAAGCCTACGTCGTTTCTTCTTAGGTTGCGACATCTGCTTCTCGCGTACATAAGCTTCATACCCGAAGCGTCGCACACAGTTGACCGAGCTTTGCGCAATGAGATCTGCATGGAACAGGGTTTCGCAATGACGCGATGCCCCAAAATTCCCTTATGCCAAAGCCACCGACGCAGGTCGAGAGGATGGCGTATCCACATCAAACTTCCTTTCGATAGCCCTACAGCTACACACAGTGCCGTGGCCAGCGTGGACGAGTTGTGGGAGGGAGCGATACCACAGAAGAGAGCGGGTGGGGGGTATTGAAGCCCACAAGCTTCATCCTCTTGGAGACACTCTCTGATGCTCGCTGAGCCACTTAATGAACTGTCCGCGGCGGCGCAGATGCCCAGGGGGTCACACCGCACCCGTGCCCATATGCCTGCTCGCGGCTCGTGCCGCGGGGCATCGTCCACTGCTGTCACGCCTCATTTGTCGGAGCGCGCGCGTGCGAGGGGCTCGCGTGAGTGACAAATTTAATAACTCTCCGGCGTGCTGCCCCAAGTGGACGCACGCGAGATGGGCTGGGAGAAGGAGACCATATCGCGCCGAGACACCACTGCCGTCCGGCAATTAAAGGGCGCTCGGCCGATACGGGATTGCCCCCGGATTTAATTAACGCTCCGCCTTGCGTGTGTGGAGTGCGGAGATCCCTTCCCCTGACACCGCCTTCGCCGAAGCCCTGTAGCGGACTCTGCCAGTTTGCGGAGAAAACTTTCGTCCCCCTTTTCTTTTGTGTCATATATACGCATTTGGATCAGCTGATAAGCCTAAACTCAATGCTGACCGTCGGCGATAACCAGTTTTGATGAGCCAGGAAACTCGTTTTGACACCATGGTCCCCATAAACTTCCTCTTCCATGTGCAGGGGTGATAATCGCGTCTCAGGTGTGAATAATGAGATGGACGCTCGCTGATGCAAGTCACATTACCAAAGCTTGGCACTTCACTCCTGGAATGTCCAGAGGGAGCCTAGTAGGCGGTACTAGCTTGAAAACTATCCAAGTCGCAGCAAGCATTGCCAGGTTTTCCGTAAACTGAAGTCAGCGTGCATTCTAGCCTACTGTAGGAGTAAGCTCGAAATGGCTTACAACTTCACTCTGGCTCCGTGACGTGTTTGCGCAAGAAAACCGCTCCTATTTGTAAGCAATTTACGCAGGCAATATTCTACTCTCTGACATTCTACTCTCAGATTAATCGAAAAAATTGCAAAATGTTAAAGAGTAAATGTAACTGCGAGTCTGCGTCTTAATCTTTATAGCTAATTTCATCATGCTCCCCCAGCACGTTCCGTCTCAAAGCATGCGCCCGCACGCATGCACATGTACACGCAGTAGGAAGTTATAAATAAAAGTATAGGAAGTTAAAAAGCTTCCGACTTTCAACTATCATGACTGTATTAAAGTAAACCACAATTAAACATAACAGTGAGCGGCTACAGAAACAACTTGGTATTTGAGTGGAAGCACAGTATGATAAGCGTAGAAACTTCCAGACTTATGTATAAATCATGCCCTCAAGAGTCAAACACCCACATCGGACACATTGTGACCCGTATCAGTGGTTTGTTTCACATGAACAGCATTCCCACGAAGTACCTAGCAGGTTAGCGTGGCAGACTTCAGTAGACACGTGACAACGTAACCGGAACTCCATTTGTAGTACAAGGCTCATTATTTTCTCGCGAACAGCGAAAAGAAACGTGCAAACAGTTTGCAGGAACGTGGCTTCCCGTATATTTGCGATATACTAAGTACACTTTATTCCTTTGCTTGATAAATGATTGTGCCTTTTTCTCAGTGCACTCTCCGTTCTTTTTCTTGCACTCAATTCACTAACCCTCTACCAGGACTGGTAAGCTTCTAATATTTCTAAATACCCTATCTATACGACTAATTTCACCATAGGCGAACTGACACTTTAGCAGGGTGAGTAGCACGGCAGCGACAAATGAAACCCGCATCGCTTGCCTTAACGCCTTTTACGTTCTGTGATCAGATTTCTAAGGGTATTGATACATTTCTCCTTTCACATATCACGTCTACCTACCGTGCATTGCTCTTTTATTTTTCACATAGTTTATGCCTGCAACCAATGCGCCGTTTAACTTGCCAGCATCGGCCCGCTTCGAAGTACAAAATGATCTCCGGGCATTTAAATCAAAGATAATTCCTTCCTTGAAGTAATGAATGCATATTTGTATTTAGCGGGCTGATTTGAATTTACTCGATTTTTTGTTATTCCAAGCAGCGCTTTCAGCTAGAACACTGTAACGATTAGAAAGACAGCGCTCCTGTACACATGTTTATAAAGAGCATGCATACCCCACCAGCGATTACGTATCCAACTTTTACTACTTTCATACCCACCGGTTTATAATCTGTCGTATCTTATTCACATAACTGGGAAGAACTAGAACCCCTACCTAAGACTGGAACTAAAACAGAAAGTGAATGGTACGAGCGCAACCGGTGGTCCACTTCTCGCATCGCTCGTAGCATTAACTTCTCTGCTATAAGTCCTGTCCGAAGTAGCTGTTCCTTTTCTTCTACAGCATGTCGACAACTGGCTTAAAACTTCACCCTATTGTACCTTTTTTGGCATAAAGTGTATTCTGCAGCTCCCGTCACCGATTTATAATCAAAACAATCCAAACATCTCTCATTTACAAACGCGCTCCACCACTAGCGCACTCCCGTCATCTGGGCAATCGCTTCTAGTTGGGGTAGTTATCATAACCACTGGCCAGTCATGCAAAGAGCTTTCAACATTTCCACCTGATTTCCTGCCACTAGCTGTAGCTCCCCCTTCAGTGTGGACAGATTGCGAGACCAAATATCGAACTTCGAGGTGGATCGAAGAAGGGCTCCTGCCGACGCAGGCTGCTGAGCTCACCAGATGCGGCCTCCTGCGGGTTGGGCTGCAGGTGCAGGCTGGTCAGCCGGTAGCTCATGTAGACGGAGAGCATGGCGAACGAGCAGAGCAGCAGCAGCAGGTCCCGCACCGATAGGCAGCGCCAGCACCAGCGGGACTGCGCATGCGCCGGGCACGGGTGCTGCTGCCCGCCCTGCGACAACACAGCGAATACGAAAGGCGTTACTAACTAAAATTGTCAACTAGGTACCGGATATATCTAGCTTGTACCACTCCTTGCGTGAAAAAAACAAGCAGTCGCCAAGAGCATGGAATAAAAATAACGATAATATATGTTTTTATAAAATATGCTTCTACATATGCTTTTACATATGGTAACAAGTTTTTATCGTTTATTTTATTCGATTCTCTTGACGAGTGCTTGTTTTTCAACATGCAGAACGAATTTCTCTAGCGAGAGGGGTTTTCATTGAACTCTGGAATATGTTATAACTTGCACAAGTTTGCGCATAGTAGAGACAGAGGTGCAGGATAATATATGCACCTCATTTCAAATTCCTTTTGCCTCTCGCAACTGGCTCAAGCAAATCAAAGCACGCACTATCTCTAGGCATCGGCCACTGGGCAAGATGGATTCCAAAAATGGGTTCTGACTAGAATAACAGGACTGTGATAATACACCAGACCTTTGCCTCATATCAGGTTCCCCAGGCATTATACGCGTCAAATGGTTTCGGAAGCTTTCTTGTGCATTTTTACCGTTCTCTGTATGCAACACTGCTTTGCATTTTTTGTATCCAACATGGACCCAATTAGCTACTGTGTTTCGCACCGCAGACTCATTTTACACTGTTTTCGCACCAGTGCTATGCTGCGCTCACCTGAACTCATCTCCATCAAAAACGAATGCCAGCACATGGTTGCTCTGTGGGACATTCATAAGAGACCGCGGTATCCATATGGTACAGCATAACTTCGAGGACTAGAGGAACCTGTTTTGAATCTATGCGCTGCTTTTCACGCGGTGGTTCCTTTAATGAGAACAGGCGTCACCAGCCTTCTGATGCACAATTCACGTGGTAGAAACGCTCGGGGAAAGGTGCCATCCGGGCTTCGACTCTATCAGGTATCGCACTTTTTCTCGCGATACCAGCGAGAGTCTGTGTTGAACAGCTTTCTCATCGGCATTCCAAAATACCGACGACCAATTTTTTAAAACCGAACGCAAGGCCTTGTCCTCCAAGCAGAGCTTTCGCGTGAAACCCCAAGACAGCCCTCTTCTGCGTTCTTTCCCATTATATACGGCACTACTTGGTGTCCTAGTTTTAAGGCGCACAGGACGTTCGCGCAGGACGTCAAGGGCTTCCAGCAAAGTCATCTTTCTGCTGGTGCTTGTGCTGTTACCGCATGAAGAAAGTAGAGGAAAGTGCGAGTGCGTGGGATTGTTGGCTGGCACCAACTGGGGCTCTTCTGCGTGCAGAGAGACAGGGATTGAAAGAAAGATATGTCAATGAAAGCAGAAATGGAAGAAAAAAATAGACGCGAGCCGCAATAGTTGCGTCCGCCGAAGCAACGAAGATGGCTTCGTTAGCACCGCCTCTTCATCTGTCTAAGGATTTTAGTCGCCATCATTACCCTTACTGCAAGGTGCTGGGGAACACAGAGAGTGTTTAGATATCGGCACATGAGGGGCATAACATGCAAGGATTCACGGATTTTGTGTTTATATATAACGGTATTTTTATGACAGACGAGGAGGAGGAAGAAGAAGAGGAAAGGCAGGAAATTATGACAGACGAAGTCTTCATGAAAAGTTTCCAGGTGACATTGTTCGCATTCGAGAAGTGTAGCCGGGCACTCGGGCTATCATCACTGAAACTCTAACGCTCTGGAGAAGTGAAGACCAGTGCGCAGCTCACTTTTCAGGCATCCTGAACTTCAAGAGTAGCCTAAACTTCTTATCACACTTCTCAGCTGCGAAACATTCTGGAGACTTTTGGCCAAGAGTGCGCATATATTGGCTGTGCCGTCTTCTCGATTTAGTTTAACCCTTTCTTTCAAACTAGCCATCTGTTATGAATATATTCGAGTTATCCTGCATCATAGCAGCATCACTTATATGTGCAGCCACTGTTCAGCCACTCTGGATACTTTTCTTGCGATCGAGGGTAACCTGACCGAATCTACCGCGTCTTGCTCTCCGAAGAGAGAACCAGTGCTTAACTCAGAGTCATGGCTGTGTCGGGTACATTTTAGGTAACACTTCAAAGACCGAATGATAGTTTGATGGCGTTGCACGTAGACAAGCGGAAGCCTTAATGACTGCTTCGATCTCGTTATGGCGCCAGGCAACACTACCTGACGTAGTTTCTTTTCTCTTCCGCCTTGAAAGCCGGTGTGTGCCGCAGCTAATTAAATCCATTAGGCCGATTACAGCGTGCTACTTCTCTCCCACTAGCGTACGTCATGCGCAGATGTTTGATGGGAATGCTTTCAAAATATATGCGAGTCGTAAAGCGCCTATTTCTGCTTCGTTGAGTCATTTTCTAAATAGCTCGCTCGCAAGTGAAAAACGCGAGTGGTCGTCATTAAGCCTGAGTGCCATCAGCGAGGCTTTCGCATTTGAGATCATAGCGACGCGTGAGCTAATTTAAGCTTTTTTTCAGCTCTTAGTCTTCTCGTCATGATCACCTTCAGTTTGTGTTTTAGTATCTCATCAAACGCCTCTCTTTTTTGGTGCCGTCTACAGCGGCTGCTTAGCGGAAGAGATGAGCCTCAAATGAACGATTCATTTAAATAATCCATTTGCACAACTTAGAATTTTTATTATTTCAAGTAAAGCTCTTACTTAAAAAGTAACTCACCAATGATCAGCAATAAATGGGCCTTCAGCATTAGAGCATTAGCATAGCGCACATCAAACCAGCAACCTTCACGTCGCGGACAAGAAGAGTGTTAACGGCTTTAAACATTAGCAGTGGCGAAAGCTAATATTTATTTGCCGTGACAGCAGCTAAGCCTAGACGCAGTGCATTACTTACAGAGCTTTCATTCGTAAGCAGCTGCAGCATTATTTTAGCATGAAAACTTTTAAATAATTTCATGTGAATGTTGCCAATTTCGCCTGAGAGCACTCACACACTGCACAGATTACCAACAACAGAGCGTAACATGGCATGATATCAACGGTCCGAGAACACAGCACGAACCTGCTGGTGTCAGATACTGTTATGCTCCGTCCTCTCGGGCACCTGGCCACTATAAAAATTTCTTTAGACGGTCTATATGTTGTCCATAGACTCTTGTCAATAAAGTCTACATACTTTTGAATAGACAAACTTTACAACTTGTCTGTAGACAATACAAATCCCACACACAGTCTTTAGACAATCTATAACTTTGTGGCCATACTCTTTTAGTAGACTATTATGAATAGACAAAAGCTATTATCTGTAGAAAGCCATACAGGTTAAGAAAAGTCTATACACAGTTTATAACTAGTTTTTTAGAGAGGGGTGGAGGGGTTGTTGACCCTTTTTTCTCGGCGGATACTTCTCCATTTTAACGCTTATTAATTTTTTACCGAGTTTCTGTGCCCTAATTAATATTTTCATTACTCAATGTTTCTCCTTTCTTTTTTAGACCTCGTTACGCTTGCTTAGAAATAAATGAAAAGAGAACGCATCACTAAATGCACAAAAACCACAACGATGATCTTAGCTAGGCCAAACGATGAGGCCCTCACAAACCAGCACACGTCGGGGTCATCTCACCAGGTGCTTAACTTTCACTCTCTCTCTCTCTCTTCCCGGGCCTTTTTCCGCAGAGAAATTTCCTTTTCATTCCGGCCTCGTGCGCCTAATAATTTTCCCCCTCTACCGCAGCGTCGGGAAAAGCGCGCTCAGGAGATAGAGACGAAAACGACGAGACACACACTGCGACGAGCTAAACGGCAAAAGGCGAAAACCAGCATCCGAAAAGCGAAAGTGAAGAAGCGCCCCCCCCCTCCTCCCCAACCACGCCCAGGCACTAAAAAGTCCCTGGGTACACTGACGGGACAGACAGGGTCGAAACCGCACTGCATCGGGTCACCAGGGGCAACCACGGCACATGGCCGAGGGTGCCCCTTCCATGGGCGAGGGAGAAACTGCCGTTGGCTCGAGAAGGCAGAAAGGGAAGGAATAGAGATGGTACTGGGCACCTTCGAGTGCAGATACGGTCGAGTTAGACAGTAGGAATGGTTGCGTAAGGTTGTAGAGGTGCTGGTTTTCTAGCATGGTGGTCTCGCCGAGACGAAACGAACGCTTTGAACTTTTTTTTTCAATTGCAAAATGAATCAAATGCCAATGAAGTCCGAACAGTTGCGTTTATGGGCAGTGCTTATAGAGTCTGTTTGGGTTTGCTGGTGACCTCAAATTAAGCGCATGTCAGGCAGCGTTTAAAAGACGGGCACTGATGGAAGGCAGGCAGAACATAGAGTAGTAGCGCATATCCTGTCGGTACTATTTCTCTCAGTGTTAATTTTTTAATAGTTGACACGCCTCACTCGTTTATTGCGAGTTCATGAAAACTTTCTCAAATGCTTTTGAAGGCGAAGGGAGCTAAAATTTGTGTAGACGCGGTTTTTTTACCGTAAGACGAGAGACGAAGCGCAGACAGGTTTAGTCCAATACAGTTGAAGAACGAGGGGGCCGGAAAATGTCCGTCAAATGACACCATCCAGCCAATGGCAGCGACCGAATTTCATGACGTCACGGCTAATTCCCTCAGTTCTGCTAGCCTGAAATCAGAGGGTGAGGCAGATTAAAGGTGATCAACCACGAATTAATCGGATCAACCCCAGCGTCAATAAAATCGATCGATGCCATTGGCTGGAGGGCATCATTTGAGAGGCATAATCCGTTTCATTCTTGAGTTGTATCCTTATTGAAAAATGTGTGCAGGTTTGAATAGGAGACAAATAGGATTATGGCACATTTCGTTTAACATTATAGGATGAAGCTTCCAAAGCGATTCAGCCTTTGAGTGACTCCTTAGTGGAGGGCTCCGTATAACTACCATTACCCGTGGTTAATTACCGTGCACTTACATCACACAGTGCATGCAAGTCGTGGGTTCGAACCCGCCCACTACGGTAGCGCTTCGATGGAGGAAAATTTTGAAAATTTCGTGTACTGTTCATTGTTAGTGCCCGTTAAGAAGCCCAGGGGGTCGAAATTATCCGGAGACCTCCACTACGGCGTCCCTCATAGACTGAGCCGCTTTGGGACGTCCATCCTATAAAGCCAAACCAAATGGGCCATAATTCTATTTGCTGACCCATTCAAACCTGTATACATTTTTCAGTAGGGATCCGACCACAGCGAAACTTATTAATGCGATAACATTGAAAGCCTAACCGGGAAAAATATGTGTCGTAGGTCACAAAATTCGCCCGTTGGCTGGAGGAAAGTGACGTCACCAGACCGAATAATTGTCATTGGCTGCAGACGAGTGAAGTCATCAGACCAGAAGTAACGTCACTTCCGCTAAAAGCATCAAAATCTGCATAAGTTAATTTGACGTCTCTGTGAATATTTCGATTCGCTGATCACCATACACTGCCCCTCACCAAATTACACATATGTCTGTCATACCACCGCTAATGAGTAATTTTCACCGTCTGTTCCTCGTATGAGTTCCCATGATGTCTGCCAGAGCGGGATCATAGGAGCCACAAAATAAATAAAAGTGCCCGGGTAACAGCACACGTTTTGCTTCTTAGGAGAAGGCACTGCCACAATAAACGTTTGCTGTTCTTTGTTGCACTGCACGCTGCAATTTTGGTGAATTCGTTTTTGCTATTTCGCCTCATAACGAACTGTAAGCCGGTATTTGGCCGCGCTCAATTTTCGGTATGCTGTCGAGACGTTTTGTGTGAGCGTCGTGATGGAATTGTCGAAGCAACGTCGAAGTAGCAAGATGCGAAGTATAGGCCAAAATTCACTGAGCGCACATTCTCGAACATAGTTTGATGTCACAAAGCGAATGTTCCCCTTCACATTGAAGGGGCACAAAATCGAGCTGAAAAGCTTGTCGTCGTTGCAAAGTGCGTACGGAAAGGCAGTGTCAAAAGCAGCGCCCTCGCCACGGTAGGGGTCTGACGTCCAACCATTTGGCAGAATAGGTAAGAAGCGGTTTGAAATCTAAGGTCTGACGAAATCTCGTCTGGTCGGGTAGTAAGAAAAAAAGGCAGACGCCGACCAAAGGTTTTTGTCAAAACAGACGTTTCGGCTTCCATACGGAAGCCTTGTTCACTCTTGAACAAGGCTTCCGTTTCGCGGAAAAACGTTTCGCGGAAAAAAAAATTATTTATTCGCGATCTTCCAATCAGCTTCACTGAAATGCATGAGAGCATGAGGGACATGTATTCTTCATTGGTTGGAACGAACGCCAACTCACTGAGTGGCAAGATATTGCAGAAGTAACTTTTTCTGTGTGTGTGAACCCGCATCACGCAAACTTTTTTTCATGAGCGTACGAACGCTGTTGTTGATTTTGGGCTGCAGTGCGCACCTAGAAAATAAGCGTTGCTATTCCCTGGATCGTTTTCTGGACATAATAGTGTTCAGGACTCTTGCCATTGTCGAAAAGCCCGAAACTCAGAGAAATGACACATTTCTGGAGCTCTAAGTAATTGAAATTTATTTCAACCCCATCAATGTATATACGGCGTAAGTGATGGTCACCAACTTCTCTGGCACGTCAAATTTTACTAACCATCAGCCAGAGAAGCAATACCGTCGTGTCTAGTACGCCTGGATGAGAGGGTGAATTAAGCAAATAAAGTTCGTAGCAACGCGTAGTTACATTATCTATTGCCAGCGTGATAGCATTAAAGCCTGCTGGTGCCTAAATATCAGGCTTCGTGTCATTCTTTCATAGTCGTCTGCCTGCGCACAACCAAGCACCTCTTCGGGTAATCTAGCTGCTTGATAGATGTCTCCCCGAAAATGTCTGGAGGTGGCGACACAGAGTGCTGTACAAGAGCCTCTTCTATAAATCTCCAATTAATCCTGTCCTGTGCAAGCCATGGGCACCTTATTCCCACAAACTTCATCTCGTCCGCTCACCTAACTTTCTGCCGCCTCCTGCTATGCTTGCCTTCTACCCTCAAATACCGTCGGTTACCTAGCCTTCGCATTCTATGCCTTTCCCAAGCCAAGCCCTTCTCTACTTCTTCATTTCGACTTCGACCTCCTCAACCCGCGTTTGTTCCCTCACCCACTCTGCCGTATTCCTGTCTCTTTGCGTTACACCTGTAATTTTCTTTTCCATTGTAATTTTCTTTTCCATTTTTTGTACTCAATTTAAGTTCAACCCTTTTCTTCAGCCTCTACGTTTCTGGCCTGTAGATGAGTACTGGTAAGGTACAGCTGTTATATGCTTTTCTAATGAGATATGTTGGTTATTCTGACTATTCAGCTGAAAAAGAAAAAAAAAAGGACACCTGGATCATGAGCTCTGCCGACAAAAACGCGTCAAATTATGTCAAGATTACAGCTTGCAAAAGAAACGCCATGCCTGAACCGCTCCTGCATAATGCTAACAAAAGAACATTGCATTGAACAAAGCAAAAGACGAAAAAAAATGCTCGAGGAGATGGAAGCGCACAGAGGTCAAGGAAAGCGTAAAACAAAGCGGCAGTGGTTCTACATTACGAACGCCTGCGGTCTCCGGCTCGTACGCGTCGAGCGGGGGGTGGGGTGGGGGGGACGAGTCGCGGTGGTTTTCCAGTTGAAAGCTCGCGGCGGACCCGCCGCCGTGACCACTAGCACCGATCCCGCGGCATAGGCGGCAGCTCCCCCTCTCGGATGTCGCATTACCTACCCTCTTCGTGATCTCCTTTCGCTCTTGTGCATGTAACTGCTGTTCGTCGTGCCCTTCACCCGCCGCGTCCTCCTCTCCTACATCCCCTCTCCCTTTTTTTCTCGAGATGTGAGCTGAAAGGGGGAGAGGAGAAGCGCGCCATCGATCTTTCCGGTCGGCTGGTCACATCCGTGGGGCCTGTGTGTGGTGTCCCGAGTCAGCCGTGTAACTGCCCCGTTCTCTATGTATACCTGTGCTGACTCTAGCCGCCACCGCCCGCGGCACTGACCTGCCTGCCTTCTCTCATACGACCTCCTGTCCTCTGCCCTGCCAATTCTGACGTCTCTTGTATTTATGGATTGCTGAGTCTCTTCGGACTACGCCTGACCGCTTGATGCACTCTCTTACGAGAGAAACGTATATTTGCTTCTATTTTTATTCTGCTTGGTTGATTCGCTAAACGTCTACGCTTAGAAAATGAAAACCGCGATTCTGTGCACCGGGAGGTACAGCGAAGGGAGCGCGTTAAGAAACGTAACGTTTTGCCGTGCAGTTGTAGAAGAAACGTCGCAAGGCTGCGTGCCGCGGTATAGTATAGTTACACTCGCAAACTCGCTGTCAGCATTGGCGTCACAGTTTCTGCAAGAAGCATACTCTAAAGGCTCCATATCTCGCTGCTTAGAACCCTGTTTAAGTTTACTTGCGTAAACCATGGCGAACCGCATTTTGCGATGAGAGTCGTGTTTTACGTTACTGATTTTCTTACCATAACATGAAAGTACAATAAAGTAAATTTTGGGAGTGAGAGGAGAAAAGAAGACAGGACAGAGTAAGGCAACACAACACGCTTGGGAAACAATGTGGAGCAGCAATATCAGCAATATAAACTATTTTTGCCCGTTTTTTAATACCTGCTATCTATGTGTTCTACAATTAAAATTTTTATGTTCAAGTATTACTTTTGTTTAATACGTCTCGCAGCACTGGATGTGAATAAATAATCTGACAGTACTGAAAACATGAGGTTGGCGCGCGGATTAGAGCTCGCAGGTTGAAAGCTGCCTTGCATAGCCAGTCATGAGATAATTAAAAATCAATATTCACAGCAAGCCTCTAGTCAGTGTACTTCTTGCAACTTCCGCTTATATTTAGATAAAATAATGCTTAGGATACAGGCTGCAGGTATAATTTCAAAAAAACGTTATGATATCACAATCAGGACCTGCACAATTAAATCAGCATCATAACACCACGGTTCTAAATGCAGCCTGTGAGGTTCTGAGGTTCCGTGGCTCTCAGGCAATATCAGAATGTCGTTCACGGGGAGAATCAAAATGAACCCTCTTTGTGGTCCTGTTATTTATCAGGATAGGGAGATAAGGAGAAGGTACGCACGATAAGTATTCCACGATTAACTCGGAGTTTACGTTCACGAAGTAATACTGATAAAGCATTACTACTTCTACGTGCGGCAGCGTAATAACTGTTCTCTCATGCTTATTGCTTGCTTTAAGTAGTGTTAGTCCACAAGCCTCCCGTTGCGGTAGCCACATACTCGGTGCAGGGACAAGAAGTTGACGAAAGGATGGATCATAGAACTGAAATGACCTCGCTACCTCAGTCATCCTCCCGTTGGCTTTATTGACACTTTTCGCTAGTTGAAAATAAAAATTATGAATATGAATTCCACGTACTTAATCGCTTCTTAAGTGAAAACGCTGGACGTATTCACGGTTTTAAGAGAAAAGTGTACAACCGCTTTATCTTACCGGTACTCACCTACGGGGCAGAAACGTGGAGGCTAACGAAAAGAGTTCAGCTTAAGTTAAGGTCAACACAGCGAGCCATGTAAAGAAAAATGATAGGTGTAACGTTAAGAGACTGGAAGAGGGCAGAGTGGGTGAGGGAACAAACACGGGTTAATGACATCCTAGTCGAAATCAAGAGAAAAAAATGGGCTTGGGCAGGGCATGTAATGCGAAGGCAAGATAATCGCTGGTCCTTAAGGGTAACGGAGTTGATTCCAAGAGAAAGTAAGCGTAGCAGGGGGCGGCAGAAGGTTAGGTGGGCGGATGAGATTAAGAAGTTTGCAGGCAAAGGGTGGATGCAGCTGGCAAAGGACAGGGTTAATTGGAGAGACATGGGACAGGCCTTTGCCCTGCAGTGGGTGTAGTAAGACTGATGATGGTGATGATTCACAGTTCTCTGGTGCGGCATCAGCATTTATAACTATACGACTTCCTGAGACGTCTGCCCATGCGTTCTATTCGGGTAAGCAAGCTAACCCGCCTTGAGGTTGACCTGCACTCTTTCGTTTCTTTCTGAACTTTCCGTTCATTCGCTGCCTCGCTAATTCTGCTGTTTCCGAGCATAGATCAGTGCGTACGAAGCTCCCAGGTACACCGAAACGTTGCCTGTTTCATTCTCAGTCGCTCCTCCAACGAATACGCGTACAAGACACCTAAATTATATATCAAAAGTTTTTGCAAGAGCCGTATTAATCAACCAGCTGGATCTCGTGCGGCAAGCCTGCTACTAACTTAGTGGCTAAAACACAAGCTGCGCACTCAAACATAATTTTTTTTTTCGCCCGCAGCAAGGTTAATAGACGGTCTTTGGCACTTGGTTACTCTATAGAGCCACTGCATGAGCTGTAAACTAACACTGTTTTATTACTGCCGAAAAATTTAACAGGTCAGCTAATTTACGATCTCAATGCTTTTTCTGTACACTTCGTAACAGTTGAGCGCTATTCATGCAAAAGCGGTTGCACCAGCGCTAAAACTTATTGCTACGCACTCAGTAGGAATTTTTTGCTGCCAGCCACATTCCGGATATATGTAGAATCTGTTACAGCTACGCAGTACCAAAAGAAACCGAAGCATTTGCAAGCGTCATTCAGAAAATACCGGACGATCGCGAGAACCACCACTCTTCCTATGCTTCCTACTTCGCCGTCCCCATGTTAACCACAAGTGGTTTTATTTTATTTTTATTTTTGCTGACTCGCAGCTCTGAATTACAACAGGGAGTGAAAGTAGCAGTAATCTTGGGTTTAGAACACAGACCAATGAGGAGATAGAAAAGAGACGGCTTGGCGTAGCGCGCGGCGAGTACCGCTGTTACTTGCAGTGCTTGCAGCCTTACACTCCGGTGTCAGTTTTTAAAGCAGACCTCGTCTGGTCGCCATGAGCCTGTCGTGGTCGCCAGAATGAAACAAACAACGCAAGCTGGAGTATAAACAAATTTAATGAGACAAAGAGGGACGTTCAGTTCAGGTTTGTTCCTTGTTGGTCACCGTAAAAAGCTGCGGTAGTCAGCGTCCCAATCAGGTTTCACGTCGCAAGGCGAGGTTTGAGGCGACGGTCGACGATTACTCTTCTAGATGTGTCTTTAATGTTTTCGTAACTACGTTGGCGTAACGAAATGTATCCACGTGTGCTGTAATGGAGCGTCAGTCAGGACAGATAGCAGGCAGCACAGATTTTTTTTTTATTAACACATGGCACACTTCTATAGAACTTGTTCTTAAGCTGCTGAATTTTCATACGAAAGGCAATGATGAATCGGAGGAAACACTGAGAACACACAGAACGAGGCGAATGTATGGCGTTCTGCGTAGATTTATTCCTTTTCCGCCAATTCCTCTTTGCCAGTGCAAGTGTATGTGGGCTCCTCGTGTGCGAGTACACGTCGACAGCCGAGCCGCATTGTAGCGTTACGTCATGGGCTTCGCTCAGTTGACGCACTGACTCTCGGGTACGCAGCCGGTTGTGTGGGGCAGGAATCCGGCCTTGCAAGCGCAGCCGGCTCGAACACACGCCTGGTGACAGAGCAGCACCGGTCCCGTGGCGTTGCAATAGCGCGGACAGTTGGACAGGCACGACCTGTACTCCTCGTTGGGCCCGCATTCTTGTGCGCACACCTGGCGAGTAACGCAGCGCCCTCCCTCGGTTTGCCTACAAAACCGAACGACATAGAGGTCAGCCAGGAAATGAAGCTGTTTCCCGCGGAGCAAAGAAAAGGGGAAATCAGATGTGACACAAAAACAAGGTGTCAGGAACGTTATTTAAAGAGTCCACTGTTTCAGTCATGTAAGCGCTGTTGCCGCAGTACATGCTATAAGTGCCTCGCTTGAGAGATCATCGTAGGCATACCGATAAAGAAGTACGGTCTGTCCTGAATTAGTGTCAAGTCGATTTCTATGGCTTATACGGAACTTCACTGCGAGAATATCACTCATTGCAGTGGAATCGTAGTATATTAATTGTGTGACCGCAAAGTATGGAAACTAGAAAAAAAAAGTGACACGACACTTACCACTGGTTAACGCAAGATTCAGTGACAGCTGTTATGGTATTTGTATTTTGCTATGTGCTGTGGTGGAGATATGAGAGCGACCTCACAGCTGCATAGTTCTAGGGCGCTCTTTATAGTTTTCCACGCAGAGTTGTTTTCCGTCTAGACCAGCTCTCCAGTCAGCCGCTCAAGAAGCTCAGCGCCGCCGGTGATTTCTCCTCGGACGACGCGTTTCCCGGCACATGTTGCAGATGGTACGGCGCTGCATTTCTCCGCTTTCACCATACCTTCCCTCCTGCGTTTACGGTAACCACGTTCTGGATAGTTACTGTGGCACATCTTTCTGCACTCTCGCCGTGCTCTTTCTATCACGGCAACCCTCCTTCTCCTTCTAAGGTACCTACCTTCCGGTTGGTTCCCATGGCAACCGCGTACCAATTGCACCTTCTCACGCTATCGCCACAACCTCCTCCTTCCATGTTAACCATTTTACGGACGAGTACCGTTGTAACTATCCTCTGGTTACGCCTTCCTACGCTGTCGCCATAAAGCCTCCTTTCATGATAACCCTCTTTATTCTTCCAGGGTAACTACCCTGCGGGTGGTTTCCGTGGCAACCGCCAACTTTCTTACGCTCTTGCTATACCCTCCTCCATCGAGGGTAACCATCCTCCGGTTGGGGATTCCTCCGTTCTCTCGATGCCCCCCTACTTCTACGGTAGCCACCCTCCGAGTGGTTCCCATGGCAACGCACCCACCTGTTACACCGACGACTACGACAGACAACAACATCCCACTGTGACGCGACACCAAGGAACAAGCGCTTAGCAGCTCTCGCTGTAAAAAGAGCGAAGGTATGTCTCGAATACGGTACGTGCGCACGTATATGTGGTACGTGAAATAACGTGAAGTTATTTTTGAGATCTGCGAGCTGATAAGCTCGAGTGCTTAGTTGACTTGCTGTCTTGTGCCCCGACGTCTGTTTCGCATTGCGCCTGCTACCACGACCAGCAGCTTCTACCATCACGAAGCAAAAATCACCATTAATGGCGTTAGGAATACAATTAATGTCGGGTTTCTTTGTGTTGTCAGCCGCTCCGAATTCGCTTACCTTACGAAACCAGGGTGACAGACGCATCCTGGCCGTCCGATATTGTCGCAGGAAAACGGTTCTCCAGAATTGTAGCAGGTGGCGTCACAGCGTGAAACGCTAGCTTGGAACTCCTCATTCTCACCGCACTGCGAGACTGTGGATTACAGGCATAGCGTAAGTGGATAGTTGTGACTTTGCGAAGGCGAACACAAACAGGCATGGCACCAGCTACCGTCCTGCAAAGATTGATTTAGTAGTGGCCAACCTAACTGACAAATAAACCAGCTCCTCAGATATAAACCTCAGAAATAAACCGACTCAGATTTCAACTCTCCTAACTGACAAGCCTAGCGGTGGCCTTCACCTGGTATGCTTCCCTCGCTTTGCTGATGAAAGTGTGGATAAACCAACTGTACCTTCATTTTATGTATGTACTGGTAACAGTATATTATTAAAGGCAGTGGCTAGTTCCAAACAACCATCCGCTGCAATTTTGACACGTATCGGTTTACCTATAGGAACTCCCAGCGACTTGTGCGCTCATAGTGGATGAACAGCGCAACAAAGGCGGCATAAAGACAAGACAAGCGCAGTCTTTGTCCCACCTTTGTTGCGCTGTTCACCCACAATGAATGCTTACCAACTCGCCAAAATCTCAGCTTTACTCGACTGGTGCGCTGCCAGCATGCCAGCGCTGGCGGCACGTCGCTGCTAGAAACGCGTCACTAGCATAAGGTGGTAAGTAATCTTGCTTGAAGGTTACAGATAAGCTTATCTATTGGCATTTTTTTATATTGTGAATTACGGTCATATCGAACTATTTGACGGCCGTTTTCAAATTCGATATATCTATATTCAACTGTACTCGACGCAAGAAAGCTGCGATTCAGCTGAAGACACCTATCGTGGCTTTCTACCACAGCAGCGCTGCCACATTTTTCAAGACATACGAAGTTTAATCCGAAACTATAGAGCTGTCCAGTGGCTGGGTGAATGCCCTGATTTACCGTGAATTAGGTGACGCTGGCCAGCGGTACCCTGGAAGAACAGGAGGCGCTAGTCGCCAAAGCGTCGGCGAAAGCTGCTGAAGTACTGGACTGAGGACCCCACCCGCAATCCGCCTTTTATATGATAAATGTTTATTCCGCTTCTCAATGCCACTACTAGCAGACTGGCAAGTGATTTCCAGGGTTAATTTGAAAACTCACCTGTTTCCACATACGTGCCTGAGGCAGTAGAAGTTGTGACTTTTTGAGGCGCGAACCATAGAACCTTTTGACAAAGAGTTCACGGTTCCTTCGGGCAGCGAACGAACAGCGGAGCTTCAAAAACATTCAGCCTATTAACCGGTCATATCAGCGTTTGCAGCCAAATCGACATGCACTCAGACGTCAGTGTAACTTAACAGTGCCAAAAAAGACGTTTGTTATACTCCAATCAAGTCGTTATGATTGGCACTTACCTGCGACAACCACCGCCGGCACCAGAATTATGGATACTAGAGAAATAACCCCGCACGCCGAGAGCTTCATGTTGGCGGAATGAGGATGCGGCTCACCCAAGCTCTTAAACAGTGCGCGACAAACGCAAATGCAATGCGTGTCCGATGGCGTTGACTGCACACTTATATTAGGGGTTTGCACTTCCTCCTTATCAATCTTCCAGGGCGTTGAGGTACGTGGGAATTTCCCGCGTAACGAAACTCATTGCTTCCTCCGCGTGCAACACACGCGCAATACTGACCCTGAAAGACAGCCTGAAAGGGCGTCCTTGAAGGCCAAACACGTGCTCATTCGCTTCCAGGCGACATGGGCTGCTTTGCGGACGCTTGCTTTTTCATTCCTGTTATCGTCGATAACAGATGCGGTATAAGGAAGCGTGCGTGCAGCTAAAACAGTGATAACGGCAGAGGCGCTTTCCGTTTATTTTTTACTTGCGGGGGAAAAACCCGTCAAACTCTTGTGCTTGCGTTTTTCTGCTACGTTTTCATGGAGGCAAAATGCCAAGGCGCCCGTGTGCTGTGCGATGTCAGTGCACGTTAAAGATCCCCAGGTGGTCGAAATAATTCCGGAGCCCTCCACTACGGCACCTCTTCTTTTCTTTCTTCTTTCACTCCCTCCTTTATCCCTTCCCTTACGGCGCGGTTCAGGTGTCCAACTATATATGAGACAGATACTGTGCCATTTTCTTTCCCCAAAAACCAAGTATATGCTTGCCGCTTTTGGAATATGCGTCTGTTGTTTGGAACGGCACTTGCCAGTCGAACTGTGAAAAAATCGACAGAGTTCAGCTGAAGTTTTTACGCATATTTCAACATCGGTTTTCTTGCAAAACTTCCAGCTCTCGTCCCAGACGGAGTAACTCACTGCAGCTTCCTTCTCTTAGCTTCCGTCGCGTGAGGGCAGATATAATTTTCTTGTATAAACTTCTTCATGGTCACATTCTATGCCCTCAGCTCCTAGCACGTATCCTTCTGCGTGTACCGCGAAAGAGCATAAGGGAATTCAGACCATTCCAAGTTTCTGCGCTCCTGCACTCCCTCTCCCCTCTGGACAGAATGCAAAAGTTGTTTAATTCTCCTTGTCCTCACCTGGATATATTCGAAAATTCTCTCCCTTCCTTTATATTGAATGTCCGTGACGTTCCACTTTGAGCACTCGATCTTTTTCTCATACATAACTTCCCCTTTCATGCATTTTGTCTTTACTACACTTGTGCGTTTTCACCGGTATTATACTGTTTTTTTCTCTCCTTAATTGTTCATCACGTGTACTTGTTTTTATTAATATTATTTCTTTAATACTGTATACTCACGCCTGATTGTCTGTAACGCGTTCACTAATTACGTTTCTTATTGTGTATGATTGTATTTCTACTTTGTATTTCAGAGGTTTCTTATTCGTTATTATTAGTATTGGCTTTATTCTTGTTTGTATTTTGCTATATGCTGTACTTGGCTGTTATCGGTCGTTCATTCTCTTTGTTTATTGTTTCATTAGTTATTTATATGTCTGTTGCCTGTTCTAGCTGTTTTCATTTACCGCTGTTCTCGCTGTTTTCTTGTTTTCGCTTTTTTGCTTCATGCTTGCTGTCATGCCTAGCTTATGTGTCTTTTTTTTCTATCGCCTTGACTGCTGCATTACCTCCCCTGAGTGTCTTCCTTTGTAGTGAAATAAATTTACATTTTGTGCGTGTGAATGGTGTACCAGCACCAAGACCTATCTATGGGTTGTTCCTGGGCACCGAAAAATAAAGATTGATTATTATTATTATTATTATTATTATTATTATTATTATTATTATTATTATTATTATTATTATTATTATTATTATTATTATTATTATTATTATTATTATTATGCTCTGGCACAACAACTGCTTTGGCAGATGCTGTGGCTGGTAATCCATCTCTTCGCAGGTCACCAGGGCAGGGTGATATTGCCGCCATTATTTGCAGTGTTTGTTCGTTTTTCAAATCTGCCGCGACACCACCTTATCGCTTTGTTTGCGACGCAAGACGCCACTAGATTTATCTCGATTGATCGCAGCCAGGCAAAGCTGATTCTATGTTGTTCCGGAATGTTCTAGTAACTTTGCGCCCTTTATCTCGAATGTTCGCTATCAGCTTTAAATTGAGCACGGCCGACAGCGGCGGGCATTCTGTTCGACGACCGCCGAGCACGCTTGTCGCTTCGCCGCCGCCGAGTGATTCAGTCCATTTTGGGTGCAAGTCAGCCCAATAAGCAGTTCTTTTAGAAGACCCTTTCGTCCGTCTTCATCGCTGCTTCGACTGCCGTCACCACTACGTGACAATATGATGGACGTGAGGAGTGTGTGTATGGTGCGGGACCATGTCGGCTGTACGAGACTGTCCATTTACCAGAATTTGTTCAAAAATATGTCAGCTGTTTCAACAACCACTTTGTCATTGCTTCCGACAAAACATGTACTCCTGTTGCGAGATGAAATGGGGTTATACAACCTAGGGGTAGAACGCCATTTTATTTATTTATTTATTTATTTATTTATTTATTTATTTATTTATTTATTTATTTATTTGGACATATTGCAGCCCTATTTGGCTATTGCAGAGGTGGGTGTAAACAAAACAACGTAGAGAAACAAGGAGCACAACAATGGCGAAGAGCAGAGACAACGTGAGTAGAGAAAAAAAACATATGCAAGAAAAGGCAATACTATTCAATAGCCTCTAAAAACAGTTTTAAGAGAAGAGAGCGCGTACAACCAGGTAAAAAATTCCAGCATTCGATTACACGCGGAAAGAAACTGTACTTAAAAGTGTTCGTACGGGCAAAATAAGGAGTGATATTTAGGCTGTGGTGACTTCTAGTTTTAGATGGTATAGCTGGGATTAGATAATCCTTTGAAGAGGTCCGGCAAGAAGAGTTAACAATACAATGCAGAAATTTTAAGGACTCAGCCCTACGTCGAGCTGAGAGCAGTTGCAGGCCCATTGATGAAAGTGCTGTGGAAGGCGAGAAATCCCTATCAAACCTGTGGCATATGAAACAAATGGCGTTTTTCTGGACTGCCTCGATTTGGTTAATTTCGCGTTGTTTATGCGGGTTCCAGACAGGAGAGGTGTATTGAAGTAGCGGATGGATTAGCGGCTTGTACATTATTAGTTTAGTATCTCTAGTAGCAGCTTTTATTGCGCGACGCAGGTATCCTAACTTTTTAAGGGAATTTGAGGTTATTAAACATACATGTTTCGACCATGACATGTTCGGGGTAAAAGAAGACCAAGGTATTTGTATTGATTCACGCTCTGGATATGAGTATTTTTTAAGTAAATGCGGAAGGTGCTGTTCTGTTAGTGAAAGTCATAACAACGGTTTTGCGGATGTTAATCGTCATTTGCCATGTGCCGCACCAAGAGCTAAATTCTGATAATGATTTCTGAAGGTGTAAGTGGTGATTGAGGCATGTAATTTTGTGATATAACACGCAGTCATCAGCACACAGACATAGGTTAGAGGTGATGTCACAAGGTAAGTCGTTAATAAAATCAAGAAAAGCAAGGGACCCAATACAGAACCCTGTGGAACTCCTGAGGGCACGTCTGCTATTCTAGAATTGCTTCCGTTGAAAGACACAAATTGAGAACGATTAGAAAGAAAATTTGAAATCCAGTTGAGAAGGCGGGGGTTGTTCAGGATGGCGTTAAGTTTATACATTAGTTTCGATAGGATCACTGTATCGAACGCCTTCGAAAAATCAACACCAACATTGAAATGGATTGGACGTAAAGTATTCCTTCACAGTACACCGTGTGAGAGGATAATTAAGTTGAATGCTGATCCTAGATATCGATTAGTTAAATAGCTTTTATGACATGCACCACTTTGAACATCATAAGAAGATAATGTTGAGAACGAAATGTCACAAATAATTCCGCCTAATGCCTCACAAAGATTTCGAACAGCACCTACTGTTAGTTTCTTTTCTGCAATATTTTTTGCATGCTGAATTATGAATTTTTTTCTTATGCAGAAGAAATGCGTCAGTAATTTGAGTCATTTAAATTAACGATGGAAAGTTATAGTAATAAATTGACGTCGAAACATATTTTGAGATTAGTCTTTTCAGTTGCTTTAAGAATACCTGGAGTACGTATTTGTACAGGCTTGTAATGAACCGTGCTATTTTTATCGCAAATTTTGCTCGGTGCTGTCATTTCAGCAAATTTTATTCCGCAAACAGACAGGAAAAGGCTGTAAATCTGCGTCAAGACTGAGATTTAAAGATTAAAATCAAACTAAACGGCCATCGTAAAAATGCTCCCAGGTTTTTCGGCAAGGTGTTTTATGCATTTAGTCATCTATTTTCATCCCCGGATTTTTTGTTTGCTTAATTAAGGCTAGTACTGAAGCAAGTTTCTCTTTCGTGTGCTTTTCCTCTCCAATTTAATCGAACCGATGTGCATGACTCGCGTTTCGGCACATATTTTAGATATTTCACTATTTACTTCCAGGTCTTAGTGCCTAACTGCCGCTGCTATGAAGTAAGTCTTAATACGAATTACTTCTGTCCCTATTGTCTCAAACAGTTTTTCAGTCATCCGCGGCTAACGTTCAACTTTTCGATTTCTTTTTTGGGGACAAGTCGTCTCACTGCACATCAACTATTTCGTTACGAAGCTTAGCAACGACTTAAATGGGAACACTAGAAATCTGTTTACTCATCTGCTTAAAGTGCAGCTGAACACTTTCTTGGTAATTGTCCTGTATTCAAGGGTTCACATGTGGGGAGTCTGTAGGTAAAGCATGCATTTTTTTTTTGCTCCAGCACTTAAAATGGTGACGAAAAGCTCAGGCTTCTTCTGCTAAAAACATTTGAAAAACACCGGCGCTGACGTCACGGACATTCAGGTTTACAATTTCCGCTCTCTTCGCCCACACTCTGCCATGCGTCTTTGGATGCCGCCAAACAACACTCTACGACTTCTGCCTTCCGTGACGTTAGTTTTATTCCTTCGAAGCAAGCATTTCTGGATTAAAATTGTGCCGCTGCCGTAGATGATGTCCATATCCCCCTCCCCCCGTTTTATGTCGGCGATTACGTCACGATTTCAAATGCTAGTAGAAATTTTACATGCTTTAGCTGCAAATTTCACACATACGACTTATTTAAGCATGTTGAATTGTAAAAGCTCATCAGTTGCCTTTTACCGTTCGGATCGACAACAAGCAACGTCCGTAACCGGTCATTATTCACCGTTCTTACAATACCGCTTTGAAGGCTATTATGGCCGAAAATTTTCTAGTAGCTCTTTTGGCAGTAATATGTGTATGGTGCATGTAGTACTTTCTAAAAAGAATGGGATTCAAGTGTTATTAACAAATTATTTTGTTTTGAATTGCGATATATGGTTATTTAGATTGCCACCAATAAGCATAATGTAACTGTACTCATTTAGAAGAAAATGCTTGAGGAGGTAAATGAGAAGTTTGTTAAGGTAGCCATCAGCTGAACAAAAATGAAAACGTCCGCAGTTTAAATAATCACCAGCAAGTTTAAGGTAGACAGTAGCAGAGCGCTATTAATTTAATGACGGTCTTCAAAAAACCTCGATTAAACCAGCAGGATGCAAGATATTCATTCTTGTCGTTAGTTTACAAATCTATTTGCCATCGTTCTGTCCCTGAACTCAAAGTGAAATTCTTCGAGACGAGCTCAAAATTCAGATCTTTTTAGAGCAGACAGGATGCTCAGGTAACGTCTGTAAGGGGCGACGCAAACCTTTGTCTGGGAAGTGGACGCAAGTCATTGGCTCGTTCATAACATAAGACAGGTCCATTGACACATCATGCAAAACCTCCACGCTACCTTTACGAGATCGTCTGGCTTTGGCGCAACCACTACTAGCAAGATACCTTCCTTGCAGATTGAAACCTTGGTATTTATATGCAAGGCGTACTTATGGCTGTTATTTTACTGAAGAAAATAGAATCGCTGTTTTTGGACCGGGTGTGTAGGGGTCGATGTGTAAAAATGTTTAACACAGGAATTCGTCGTCGTAATTTACGGGACAGACAACTGTAGATGCG
The DNA here is from genome assembly GCA_030143305.2 of Amblyomma americanum. Taxonomy (NCBI): domain Eukaryota; kingdom Metazoa; phylum Arthropoda; class Arachnida; order Ixodida; family Ixodidae; genus Amblyomma; species Amblyomma americanum. Next base: position 28,154 of record JARKHS020004328.1, read on the forward strand.
CTAGCCAGTCATCATTCTTCAATATGTTTTTCTTGCAAAGCACGTGTCTTACCTAACTTGTTATCGCACAGAGCTGGCACGCAGTTCCACGAAAAATTCTTCATTCAGTGCGGCCGCCTGTAGTCATTGCCTATATAGTAGACGAGTCAATCATATAGTTAATAGATACGAGTGTAAACTTTGCTTTAGACGAGTCATGTTCGGGAGAAAAGTTTTCTAGAATACAGCATCACCCCAGGCGTCTACAAATCTAGTCTCGCATTACATGTGAACATAAATTGCAAACAGGAATGCTGAAGTTTTAAGGACATGCTAGCTTTAAAGGCTTTTTAAAGGGAAAGAAACATATATTAATTTCTAGTTTTTCGTTATTTAAATATATATATTTGTTACACAAACCCCTAAGCGCAAGACAGCGTTTTTGTGCGTAAAGAAACTTCATAATTTAATAAAAGCAGCGCAGAAAGGACTGCCCTGTTCGCGCTGCTTTCTGTAAAGTTATATACATCTGAACAAACTCATTCAACTTGCTGTACTTGTTTGAAAGTGAATAAAGTATGTCTACCCACTACGACACAGTAATGTGCTGATGTTATAGAACAAAAATTCAAAGCCCCTTCTAGTCTATGCCATTTGAATATCCGCTGCACACATGCATTAAAACACAACAGACTCTGAATTCGGAAGTGTAGCTGTGTAATTAAATATGTATATTTAAAAAAAACAATCAGGGGATTCAAATATGTTCCCAAAAATTTCTTTAATGTCAGATTTACTGGATAATGTGCCGGTATACTTACTGCTATGAAATGCCAATCGCATTTACATGAGCTAGTTTACAATTTTCCTTCCTTTTCTTCTTGTCTCTTCCGTGACGAAACTGCTGAGAAGACTTCCTTCCAGCTATGACAGGCACGCCGCTCATAACCATCGTAACATCAACGAAACAGAGCCGCGCACTATGTTTCCGCTGACATTTACAAAGTCTCCCCCAACCTGGATCGCGTTCCCTGCCGCAGAAAGCGTAAAACCTCCTTGCTGCGACACATCTCTGCGAGCGCTCGCTTCACTAATCTCCCAAAACCCCCTTAGTCAGGAAACGAACGAAGCGTACCCAGGAGCCCACGGCCGCCAGAGCTAAGATAAATACACGCGTCGGGCGCCAAGAAAGATGAACTCAATCGACACACGACACGCCGCTAACCGAGTCACTCTTCCCCCCGAGCATCAGCACGCACGCACACACAAGTGCACGCACACCGCGCACACCGCCCAAGTCCCGCTACTACACGGTGCCCTTTACCGTCGCGTCAGCTCCCCGGTGACTCGCACCGGCAAGCTGCAAGGAACGAAAGAGACGAGAGGGAACGTTACGGGGCAGGGGGAGTCAGTGGTTTCTTCGCTCGTATAAGCAATGATCTTTTACACGAGCCAAGACATCCCGCGACACCTCATATGCACGCACGCTATGTAAGAAGCAGGAGACGAAGGGGGAAGAATAAGAACCTCGCACGCAGTCCGTGCGCTTATGTGCTTGCCGCAGGCGCAATCAGCGCGTCGGAAGAGCAAATCGGTGCGGTGTGGGTGGAAAGGGCAATACGGCGCCGCATTTACCGCGATGCGAGAGCGCGGGCGAGCCGGCGGTGGAGCCCGTTTTAACGACTCAGCGACGCCTTGCTTGCTTGGTGTCTCGGGGACTTTTATATCCGTCGCTCTGATCCTTTATCTTTGTTTGCGTGTACGTGTGTATGTGGGCTTACGCGCGCGTGTTTGTGTGTGTGTGCCTATTTGCGTACGTGTGTTTCTCGCTTCCAGACGTGTGTGTGTGTGGTGCACTGGCAGCGCTGCATAAACCCAGAGCCGCAAGCCTCGCAGGGGGAAGTGTTGGGCGAATGTGACGCGTACTCCGCAATCCCCGCGATTGCATATTCATACACGCCGCTGGCCGCGGGCAAGGAAAGCAAAAAGGAGTGATGGAGAAAGAGAGAGAGAGAGCGAGAAGGAAGAAAAGAAGAAAATCTCCCACCGCCCAGAGTGCTTTGCTTGCCGGCGCTTCGGCGTCAGCGGTTGCGCCCGGCTGGCCCTAGCGTTGTCGCGCGGGGCATCTTTTCCGCGACGAGCCCAAATGAGAGCGGTGACGTGAATATTTTAGCGGCGACTGACACTCGCTCGCGCCGCTCCACGCGTAGCGCGAGGTCCGGAACAGCATGTCCGAAATGTCTTTCTCTCTTCTTTCGTCTTCAATTTTCTTTTTTGCTGTCTATTTCCGTTCTCCCGGAGGACGCGGCATAAACGCGAAGATGACCAGCGTGATTTTCCATTTGCTATCGCTGCGGGCACGGCCCTATTGAACATTGACGCTATGGTTGGGTCTGACGCGAACCGCACATTTGCAGGTGTGTTTACTTTGAACTGTTCTAGGCCTTCCTTCCGTACTTTGGCGGTGAGTGTCACAGCACACGGAGTACACCTTACAACTTGGTTTGGCTGTGTTAGTTTATAGCTGCTTCGCCGTTCTCACGTTTATCAGTTCAGGGCTGCTCTAATGACTAATAAATTTTGATTGCCGGAAATAATATTTTCCGACATTCCATGCTCTGCCATGGTCCGAAAAGGACGTGTTCCCGAATTATCAGATGGAGCACGCACGCTTGGCCAGCAGCCATTAAATCCTCTCATCACTATTTCTCGTCATGTATCTTCCTTCTTGGTACCGCGTAGCAGTATTATGTGGTCTGAAACTAGTAATGTGCGATAAAGCGGCTGGAGGCAGCAGCTATCGAAGCTATTCGTGTTGCTACTTGTCTCCCCGCTGCTAGATCAAGGAAATAAGAAGTTTTGTTCGTCCGGAGTATTAGTCGTTTAAGTTGTTTTATTCGTGCCGTGGTAGATTCTGGTGAGCCGGTGTTTTGTTCCACTGTCTGTTCTTTTGACATTTCAAGAAACATTCACGTTGAATCGTTCCGTTTTCTGCTGGTCAGACGAGAAACATTCAAGAGGCACTAAACAAAATGGGTCCCGGTTGCGGTCTCAGACAAGAGATCTCGTGAAGGAGCAGAATTCCTAACAACGATAATAACCGCTACAGAAAAAACAAAATGTGAGTGGACTACTTCGAGTATTTACATCCATGAAGTTGCAAAATATACTTATAAGCAACTATACTGCATCTAAGATAAATGCCCATGTATTAGAGGTGTTTAGTATTTTTTAATTACACCCTTGGGCACACATTACTTATTTCTTGAACGACGGAAAAAAAATGTAGCATTAACATGCAAGTTTGAAGGATTCTTCGTTCCAGCAAGACATTGCTTTTTTAGATCTAATTTGGCAGCGCGCATTCGCACTATACTCTCCACACACTTTCGTGAGAGATTGGGGTCGGTTGTTGACGACGCCCACACGGCTCACTGTATTAGTGACCTTTTTGTCAGGCTTAAAACACCTCCGTGCGCTGATTACAGAATATGGGGCTACGTCAGGGAAGAAATGCTTTCTAATTTTCCAAGTATCTACGAATTTCACAAAGTCAGTAGTGTTTCAATAGTTCAAAGTACGGCGCGCACACACACACACACACACACACACACACACACACACACACACACACACACACACACACACACACACACACACACACACACACACACCACACACACACACACACACACACACACACACACACACACACACACACACACACACACACACACACACACGCGCGCGCGCGCGCACACACACACGCACGCACGCATATAATATATATATATATATATATATATATATATATATATATATATATATATATATATATATATATATATATATATATATATATATATATATATATATATATATATATATATATATATATATACATATATATATACACACATCTTACTGAACTACGGAACTTCCGCGCAGTGCGAAGCACACTTCGCCGGAAACAGCAGTGACTTTGTACTGCCAAAGTGCTTTTTATTTCGCGGGTGTGCTTCTCTTCCTAAGACAGAGTAAAAATGTGTACTAAGCAGCATGCTTGAGATATTAGTGCCTGTTAAGGCTGACATTGCTGCGTTCTGGTGGTCAGTATATTGTAATAGCGGTGGGGAGTCAACTGCGAAACCGCATTTGTGACTACTACAGCCACGAAGAAACACTGACGTTGTGATCCTCGATGTTTATGTTCGAGCTTCACCATAGCCCAAAAACAAATTAATAAATAATTATAGCTTGGTCTAGCTTGTTAAGCGTAGCACAAAGCACGACTTCAAGCAAAGAGCCACCCATCGAAAATTTCGTCTTGTTGTTTTCCTTAGCGTAGTTAGAAAAGAGGAATTGTAACTCCAGGGTGTCCAAGGGAATACATGCGAAATATTTTAGGCCCACCATGCTGCCATGGAGGGAATCCAGTGATAATAATGCACACAGTGCGGGGTCACATCCACCGCGCATGCGTAGTATCTCTTTTAAGTTATATGAGCATGCGAGCGACAGCGTATTTCCGGTTCCGCTATTACTCTCCAGCGCTTAACCACAATCTCCATGCTTGCGCTTCACACTCACCACAACCCTAAATAAGGACGCAAAAATTACTTCCAAGCTGAGAAGATGCGGATGCAAGGCTTCTACCTCGAAGCCTTTTTTTTTTATTCATTCATCTCTGCACCTCTACTGCCCACTACCCTCAATCCCGACCCACAGCGTCACACGGGAGCGACGGTAAGCGAAGCCTGACGAGGCAGACCCCCGGGGTCGCGGGGCTGTTGATTAATTATTGATAATGCGAATCACGCCCTCCTCAGCACTACATCCACCCCCCTCCCTCCCTTACTTTATGCCAAGTCGTACGCTAGCGCCCCCAACGCGCCGCCATTAGGTATTCCCGCATAGTCTCCTTACCGCCGGTGCACGTTCGACGCTCCAGATATTAATGCGGCCAATGCGGCTGAATTAATGCACCCCTCGCCTCCTCCCTTCCCCCTCTCCCCTTTACCTCTCTCTCCCCAAGCTGGGCTTCCCCATACTTTTCCTTCCACGTGGTCATCCTTTAAAGGTGGAATTACTGCCGTCCTCTACCCCACTCCAGTCTCCTCTCCCCGTTCAAGATGTGCGCCGGCGACGGCCCCTCGCTTCGGCGCGTATTATGCGTCGACGGGATCGCCGGACAAACGGCTAATGCGCGTTTCTTGTGCAATGAATAATGAAGGACGCCCCCGTACCATGTTTTCGAACCGGCCCTTTCCATGTCTCTTACGTTTGCCTGCGAGACACGTAGGTATATATGGGTACGCGGGGCTAGGGAAAGGGCGAATAAGTCAGTGTACCACTCGAGAGAAATTTAATGACGGTGCCGCTTTGAAGGGGCTTCTGAACTCAATAAATTCGAGACAGTTAGCTTGCACGACTTTCTAAGAATAGCCCGTACAGAGTACGTGCCGCTGTAGGGATAGTGCTTTTTAAAAAAGTTCTCAGTCAAAGCGCGCTCGATTGAAATCTTTTTTATTGCTTTGACCGTTTATTCGTGCTTTTGACATTTGCGTAACGGCGGCACCGGGCTCGAGTGACATATTTGATCAACGGCGACCGAGCGTTCTGTGTCTCCGGCAGGGATGAGACGACAGACCTTAAGACATTCGTGAATAGAACGGCGAAAAGTGCGCGCTAAGTATGCCCGTGACACGATGTTAGTAATTCGCTTTAGGTGGAATTTGATTTAAGTTATCACCTTTTCTTAACAGCTCATCCCGTAAAGACCACGGATACTTTCGGACGACAGAAAATAAATTTGAACAAAAAGGCAGGACTTTTCGTCACCAGTGCATGCATTCGGTTCATACAGAGAGAAGGAGGGAAAGAGTGAGAAATGGAAGAAAAAAATTGACGGCGGTTTAGCTCTGGTTAAACCTGGAGTGACGCGATAGCTACAGCTGGCCGAGTGGAACTTGGCCACGTGACCAAACACGTGATCAGCCACGGCGCCGCGCCGCCGGCAGCTGCTCCGCACCACGTGACCAACCACGTGACAGAGTGGCGGCGCTGGCACGCTGAAGGATCGAAATGCTGCCGTAATGTAGCTATCGCTAAAAAAAGGTAGGCGACTTAATAATTGCAAGACAAGGAGAGGAAGAAAAGGCGAGGAGGTTAGTCGGGACAAGAAACCGGTTTGGTTTTTAGCGCTGGGAAAAGGGGTCAGGGGATATAAAGGTCAAGGAGAAAGAGGAGCTAAGAGGAAAATAAAGTCAGTGAGCAAACAACCTGAGGCAAAGTCACCCGACGCTGTCATGACTCATGAAACGGAGGAGTGCCTGGCAGGCCTTCACCACCGACAACCACCGCGAAAACTGTCCGAGAACCTACATCTCCTGCAACGGGCGTGGATCAAGGCGCTCCAGAGAACGGCATACAGACTGCCTTTCGGCACTGTATGCCGATTAAGTACAGGGAATGTGTGCCATGGTCTCGTCGCAATACATCAGATAGTGCATTCAGGGTTATCAGCCATGCTGATTACAAAAGAGCAGTGGTTCGTGGATGCGACACCAAGCCACATGTGGCACCATGTCAAACATTTTTAGATAAAAATGTTGAATATGGGAAAATTTTGTGTGACTGTTATAGAAACCTTGAAGGTAATGATCCATTCTTCCGATCTTTATTAAAATCTTTCTTTTAAATTTTTTTTCATGGTTGGCATCGAGCAGTTAAGAATGCCATAATAAAAACCAGTGGGGAACTCTTTTGATTGTGGAAAAAGCGTTATCAGCAAAATAATGCAAGCCTGTCGGCAGTATATCTAGGAGATATTGATTGTTATAATGAAATCTTACAGTATACAAAACATTGCGCTCAAAAATTATTTCCTGTTCAAAAATCCTTTGGTCCCAAATTGTTGAGCATGGCAAAGTTGCTTTACATCGTGGAAAGTAGGGTGGATGTTGGGGCAGGAGGTTGGGGTCCAAGGATTATAGACGTGAGTTAGAAAACTGGCCGGCCTTCTACGAGGCTAGTGCGAGTTTTCGCGCAAGTGTTTGAAGTCTGCGCGTTGTGCCTGCTCTTGACATTGAGATTAGTACACAAGCTCCGTCGTGGTGCATACTTCGTGCGGTCGCGTCCACGAGATGATTGCTTGCTACGCTTTTTTGCCCTGGCAGTGATTGGTAGATTACGGCGTGGCCTTTATTGATAGCATAGTGATGAAGCCTTCGGATTTGCGTGGGAAGTTGTTAATGGTATTCATGGTGAAGAACATTTTTTTGTAACTTCTAGGGTTGCTTTTGAGTAAGTTAAAAGAATCTACTGCTGAGGGCTTACTTTTTTGATACACTGAATGGCAACACAAAGAGCGGTAAGTTCTGCACCCGCTAATGAAGTCTGCTGGGGTTTATAATACATTGTTGCTGTCGTCGTTACGAAGATGACCACGAAGTTTGCCGAAATGATGAATCTCAATGAGCCGTCTGTGTAGACTCGCGGTCGGTGTCCGTGATTCTCATGAAAATGTCCAGAAGTGAATTGTTTTAATGCAGCTGACAATAGATCGGTCTCCTTCCTGCTGTCAGGTATGGAAAGCAGCCGACGAGGTTGATGCAGACACCAAAATAGATAGGATGTAAACTTGGATAAAGTAAGCAAAAAGAACAAGAGATGATATATCGCAGACGTTTTGGTTATTACTGTTACATAGGACCGTGATACAAGGACAGAATAGATGAAACCCAAGTGGCTCTGTCTTTCCATCCCTTCAACTCAACCACAGACAAAAAAAAATTGCCGAACCTGACAGGGTGGCAGCGCTCAGGGCGTAACAAGCACCCATCTCATGACACTCCTCGCTGCCACCTTGGCTGCGTTCGGGGCGTTACAAGCGACCGCCGCCTCTTTCCGAAGCGCCAGCCAATAACACGGGTGCAGGACGCTGTAATAGGAAACAGCACGACGTGTCGCCAGCGGAAACCCGAAAAGGACGCGCGCTCGGGGCTTACAGCCTCCGAAACTGGGATACGAAAGCTGACTGCAGAGCTTTTCCGTGGCCTTTTTTTCGCCCCTTTCTTCTTCACCCCCCACCTTTCCTCATCCCCAACTCGCCTTCTCTCTTTCCCTGCCCTTTACCTTCTCCCTCTGTTTTCTGCTTTCGTTAGAAGAGATGCGAGGCGCGCTTGGTGCGCAACGTTGACTGGATATATAAGCCCGCTTCGCTGGGCTGTGAAGACGTGTTCGTAGCCGCAGCCGAGTTAGGGTTCCCGCGGGTCTGAATAATTCATGCGGGACACACAGTCCACCGCACGTACAGCGCGCACAGGCACACTGAGAAAAGCGCACACGCAAACACACGCTGTAGGAGAGACACACAGACACAAGAGGCGCGCGCGACAAAAACCGCGAGCTCATAGCGCGTATCTGCTTTCCAGTGGTAGAAGGTGCGCTAGGCTACTGTCGGGGCTTCCTTCCCTTGTAGCTTGTCTGTTCGGCATGACTCCGCGCGTGGCGACTCTGAAAGCGAAGAGGAGGTAGGTGAGCTCGCGTCTGCGGAAACCGCGGCACTGTGAACGCGGTCGAGGAAACCGCCGGCGAGTGTAGGCGTGAGCTAGGTGTTGGTGCACACAGACAAGAACGGAGGGAAAGCCAATCTCGAAAAACGGGAGCCGCACGCGGGGATCCACTTAGACGAGGCGCCAACCTATGCATTCGGTTTATGGGCTCAAAGGAGTGAGTGAGAGAGGAAGATAGAGAGAGGTTCGACTAAGAAAGGGAAACGGGCTCTTGTGTGCATCGTTCCTTCCCTACACCGCAAGCGATGGGCGCTGGGGGATGTCTCGTTACGAATTCTACGTAATCCTCAATGCGCAAGCCTTTTTTTTTTTCCTTTAACGCTTCCACCTCGGTTCGCGCCACCGATTCACTCGCCTTTCTCTTCCGGAGCGAGAAAGGTGGTTGGCAAGCAAAGTCGGCTTTGTTGGCGTCGGCTAATGCTTTCTGAGAAATTGCGAGCCGGGTGCTTCCTAGCTTCTTCCTTCCCCCCCCCCCTCCTTCTCCTTACTCACAGACACACAGATACCTCAGCTTAAGCTTTGTCTACCCGTCGTCACACACATGGGCCTATGCAGCCAGCGTGCACCGTGTGCCGTACATCCTGCGTAGCCAAGCAAATAGTGTTTACAGATGTTCCGGCGCCGGCTATGCTGGCTTTTGCATGAGCCTGCGATATTCAACCCCTCCGTGTGTCTTACATCTGCGCGTGCGGGCGAGGAATGACTTCGTAATGCTCTCGCATTACGGAGTCGTTCCTCTTCCTGCATTCCGCCTGTCTGATTCGTTTTCGACTAGGATCCGCTGGTTGGCGCTACTGTGCTGTCCCGGTTTCCAACCATGAGTATAACCTGCGCGGATAATCAAGTCAGCGTGGTTGCGGTAGCATACCTGCTTGATGGCAACATAAGCAGTGACAATCTAGGCGCTATCATTATGAGCAGCATATAAAACTAGGACCATAATGTTCAGATGAGAACAGGGTTACGGCGTTGTGTACCTGCATAGTCTGCGTTTATCACTGTGCTGATGCCGTTACCGCAGCGTTTTCGGCAGCTAGGGGTTCTCTTGTGCGCTGAAGGAGATTTCTGAACGTGCACTAAAAACCGTTAGATTCAACATTTTTGTTTTTATGCTAGAATTTTTAGTTTACACTCGCGATCGTTGCCCCATTTGCGAAGAAATTTGCTTTACTAAGCTCGAGCGAAAAAAAAAGATTAACAAAGAAGTTTGGTTGGAAGAGTGGTTCCGAACATTCGCATGCAGTCATCATCTCAATCAGGCGAACTGCGTCCTCTGCAGGAGGAAGCCCTCTCCAGTGACCCACCAATTAACCTTGTCCTCTTAACACGAATCAGCCTGAATGGATATAGAAAGGCAGTAAGCTGTACTCTAGCTTTTAACTCCTGTCTGTTTAGAGTATGTCCTATGCCAGCTGCGGCCGCTTCATTCCTCTGAACTTCCTAATGTAATCCACCCAACTGACACTCTGCCATCCCCCTCCTACGCTTGCCCTTCCCTGCTACGCTTGCCCTTTCTTGCGAGCCACTTCATTAACGTAAGGAACCATCAGTTACCTTCCTATCGCATCACATGCCCTGCTCATACCCGTTTCTTCTGCTTGCTTTCCTATGTAGCACACTCATATAACAAAAAGATAAAAACGAGAACTGGTATTCAAAACACGCGTGCGAAATACCAAAGTTTGCGGACGTTCGCTTAACGTGTACACGGACAGATGATGCCGTAGAACGAAATGATACAATCAGGACAACGTTTAACGTAAACTCTCTTTACCTGTTAGCAGTTCAATTACCTGGCTTTTATTGATAGTTACAAATTGTGCAGAACTCTACCATTATCAGAAAAAAACAACATAAATATTGTGCTCAGGCCTTTTGTCACACCACCGAAAGGGTGGCGCGACCTAGTCAGACCTTTAGTCACGTGAACAAAATCTTTTGAGCATCCTAAAATTTTTCCCTCCGAAAGGTAGCCAACAGGATAAGACTTACTATCCCAACACCGCAAGCGACAGTCGAACCAACCCCAGCGAAACACAGAGGCCTCGCTTCCCGACGCCTCAGACCACTCTGTCATCGCCGTGGCGTCTCGCGCCATGTGTTACAATTGGCAAGTAGACTTTTCTAGTGACTTAATTGTCACCCTCGTTATCTTTCATACGACCGTTCGAAATGTAGTAGCCCTGCGGTCGACGCAGTAGCTGAGTGCTGAGATAGGAAGGCCCACTCATGTCACCAACCGTAACCGAACATAAAGGTGAGAAAGCGGCCAGGGCAGCAAAACGCGTCGCTAAGGCCGAAGAGAAACAGGCGAATGCTAGAGGCGAGGCAGGCTCGTCAAGAAGCGAAAGCAGCGAAGTACACTGAGAGTGCTGGCGAGCGCATAAAGCATCAAAAGCTGCCAGGGGTGCCGTTGGCGGCCTCTAGCCGGAAGAGAATCGGCTGATGGCGGTGGCTCCTCAAGCCGCGAAACCAGACAGGTTGACCAAGCAAGCTGCCCAGCTCTAAGAACGGAAGCGGTCGACGGATCCACGACTGTGAAGCAGAAAATGACGAATTCCGCATATGTGGGCATTAACCCATTATCCCTCTCCGAGCAACTTCCATCCGTGAGCACTTAATCCGAACGCATGGATCCGAACTCCTAGCGCACCTAATTCGCATTCGCATTCGGTCGAAATTATTCCGGAGCCCTTCACTACGACACCTCTTTCTTCCTTCTTTATCCCTTCCCTTACGGCGCGGTTCATGTGTCCAACGATATATGAAACAGATACTGCGCCATTTCCTTTTCCCAAAAACCAATTATTATCATTATTATTATCAACTACGCAAAGAGACTATCATCTTTACTCTTTGGATGCTGCTCTGTCCGACACACACCCACAGGGCCAGCAACGGCTCATCATGCGGATGCGCACGATAGCGACAGCCAACACAGTCCTGGACGAAGGCAACCGCCCAAATAATAATAATAATAATAATAATAATAATAATAATAATAATAATAATAATAATAATAATAATAATAATAATAATAATAAGAAGAAGAAGAAGAAGAAGAATAAGAAGAAGAAGAAGAAGAAGAAGAAGGAGGAGGAGGAGGAGGAGGAGGAGGAGAAGAAGAAGGAGAAGAAGAAGCAGAAGAAGAAGAAGAAGAAGTGATGATGATGATGATGATGATGGTGGTGGTGGTGGTGGTGGTGGTGGGGGGGGGGGGGGTGGTAATGTCCTCGAAGAGGATGGCGACCAACTACCAATCTATCATTTGTGAAATAAAAAGTCTTCCTCGCCCTTGAAGTGGCTCTGATTTTTGAAACAGGCTTCAAAAAAAAACTTCGGCGCTCCTTATTATAACTGCGTGTCAATTATCCAGAAGCTATTCGAAACGTTGAGGGTATATTCGATACGTTTCGAGAGGTTTTAAACATGAATTTTTTAGATAATTTTGTGGACGCAGACTTTACGAAGACGGCAGAAGAAGACACCGGACACGCTTTCGTGTTCGTAAAGTTTGCGCCTAGAAAATGATGATGGACAGCTCCCAAATCACTCAACTTTTTGCTCTGTTGAAATACAGTATTTGATTCGTTCAGCAGATCGAATAGGTGTGTTTCTGATTCGCTATTTCGAAATCTGGAGTATTCGCACAGCCTTAGAACGAAGAGGCTAGGGCCCCGAAACCAAAAGCTCCTCACACAACTCCCGTCCACCGCACAGGGAGTCGCGACTGTGAGTTTCCGGGCGAGTGAGCGCCGCGATTTTCCGAATCTCTGCTCTCCGGTGAGCTGATCATTAATGCACGAAGACCAGCGGGGCGTCTGATGTTCTGCACGGACAGATGCGCCGGCGATCCGCCCGAAACGCTAGTAACCCGCCACGCCCCATCTGGAAAATTCATGGCGCTCCCCTGACGTTCCCTTCGACGTCGACGAGAAGACAGCACGGCTGTTGACCGGTGTCAAAGTTTCCCCGAGCTACTTTGTGCCACCTCCTTTTTCTCGCTGGACCGATATAGCGTCGACGTTACGTCGACGTTACGTACCGTTCGTAGGCGGCGGCGGCGACATGTTTTGCGCTCGTGTACAACGATACGTGACAGACACGGAAGTATACGCGTTTACCTGCTTCAAACGATGTTCACTAGAAGAATGGAAAATTAAAAAAATTGTAAAAAAGAATTAATTCGCTTGCAACGAGATGGCGTTAAAGGCCCGGTTGTCCACAAAATCCGGTGCCGGCGTTGTCGGTGTTGGCATTTTGAACGAAAATCATGGGCATGGCTCTAGCAAGTAGTCCCCAGAGAGCAAATTAGGTCGACTGACCTTGCGGCGTCATCACTACTCGCCCAGAGGATAGCAGAAAACTGCCCACCATGGCAAGTGGCAGCTAAATTAACAAACGATTGTTTAAATGGTGAATAGCTGAGCTAGTTAGTGCATAATTCAGGTTTGGATGCAGGTTTGGAACACTTGCTTGTTCGGGAAGAGCAATCCTGGCCGCAAAAGGCCCACTACTCGGAGCGTCTGCCATCGCAGGGCAGTGGCGCATAACTTAACCGCTGCACCACTGCGCCAGGAGGAGTATGAATGCAAAGTAGAGAATGACGTTCTGCATATATCGGAATTAAAGCGTTACCCTATCGCGTCATACCCTTAAGCCGGAGAGTAAGTGTCCCCTCCAACTTTTGAAATGAACTCTTGCCGTTGTTATTTGCGCGAGCGTGTGACTATAGTCCCGGTTCTCTCCGCAGGCGCTGATTTTGGCTCAGTGGTGCAATCAGTCTATTTTTTAGTCTATCCTTTTTCGTCCTTACTCCTAGGCTCCCCCTCCGTATTTGCGATCGGCAGAATCATACAGTCAGCGCCACGAGTGATATAGATATATTATTGAGTTATATGAACTGTGTTGCAGTATACCAACCTTGGTCACTCTCAACTGCAATAACGCACTGTGCATCGTGCCTTGCTGGAGAATGTCAACGTGTTAGGTAAGAGTAACAGATTTTGGCGAGCAAGGAAAAGTTTCTGTGGAAAATACATAGTGAGGGCTACACGTGCAGTGTTCTCTGAGCGCCGCTGCAGGTTTTTGTTTCGAGCTGCGCCCTCGAAGCATTGGTTAAGGCCGCCGCGGAAGCCCTGCATTTCTCGTGTATTTTGCAGAGCATTTAACGCATCATTTTCACGTGCGTCTACTCACCGCGATGCGAGTGCCAGCCAGTGTGTGTGTGCGTGGACATCACCCATGAAACTCATTGTATTATGGCCATCATCAGCCTTCATTCGCTCTTTCCCTTTCCTCCCTCTTCCCCTTTCCCCTGTGTGGAGTAGCAGGCCAGGGTCATGTTTCCACCGGCCGACCTCTCCTCCTTTCCTCTCACGAAAATTCCTTTCTCTCTCTCTCTCTCTCTCTCAGTAGCTGTTGTACGCTAAATCATTTCTTCTTTTGTTTCTCATTTCTTTGTCCTTTAACTGAACAGGAATAGTTCTTTTGTAACGAATATTTGCGGTGTTGTGAATTTTAATCGTTATCACGACTAATTGCTTTTTTGTGTGTGCAGAATAAAACTTTCTTTTTATGAAAATATCTAAAGCGTAAATGTTTACCATTTTATTTAAGTTGTTTGTAGTTTTACGTAACTGAGTACATCAAGGTGGAACATACAAGTGCCTTATATGTTATCTTAATTTTATAATTAATGAATGTAACAAAAGATGCCATATTGTGATGTTGGCGGTTTAGAGTTCCTTAATTAGTTATATTTGGCCCGAACAATACGCACTGCATCATTTAATTTTTTTTAGTAGCTACTTGCTATGTAGTAAAAAATAAGGTCAACTTTACGCTTCTCTCGTTCTAATTTTCTTTTATGGCTTCTCTTCTGATTTGTTCTGCGTATATCACAGTGCAGTACTTTTTCTACGACGGCCCGTATAATGCAATGTAGATATCCCAATGTAGCACACTTTAATATCTGAAATATTTCTGGACATTATGAGAACTATTCTAGGTTGTTGACTGCGATGGAGCTGCCATTACTGAATTTGATGCTGCGTCTAAGGTAGTAATTCTGAAGTTCATTTATTATTGCGCACATTTAGACAAATCGGGTAAATAACTCGTTTGCAATGAGGGTTCGTCCATGCAGATGCTTTCCGGGGAGCTCTGGCGGTGCTAACTGCGAAGAAACACACTTTATGGCATGTGCAACTTATTTCAGCATGTAGTTTTGTATAAAAGCTTGTGCGCCCATCAAGTGTCACGGTGTTTGAAACAAATCTTATGGCAGGGGTCGCTGTCGGCAGCCAACATACGGCAATACGCGGAGCTAATAACCATACCTATGTTTTCAATCTTTTCAATCAAAATCTAAATAAATTTTTCAAAGCAACCTCGCTAGAGTGAAGAAATCGCTCTCCACAGGCGAGGTAAGGAAAACAAGTTAGTAAAGCGCGCTATCGTCAATAAAACATACCTTGTAGCTTTCTTAATTTTCCTCACTTCACTTCACTTCACTTTATTACCTTAAAGACCCCACTTTGGGGGTGTTACATAAGGGGTGGGAGTACAAATATGGGTTGAATATGGTTGCTTACATGATATTTATGAAATGCATATTTAAATTGTTCACAAAACTTGATTGGCAGGTGATGGCATCAACGTCGTGGGGAAGGCCATTCCAGTCTTTAGCAGTGCGAAGAAAAAAGGATGTGGAAAAAGTGACGGTGCGGGGGCGTTGGCATGACACTTGCAGTGGATGGCCGGTGCGATGAGATATGCGAGCGGGCGGTGTGATGTAGGGTGGTTGTCCGAGGGAACTGTAAAAAAACTTATGAAACAGACTAAGAGAAGCAATGCGACGACGATGGGCAAGAGTTGATAAACCTGATTGTCGTTTAAGTGACGATACACTGATGTCGTATGAATAGGCAGAATGAATGAACCTCGTGGCGCGATTTTGGACAGATTCTAGTGAACTGATGAGATATGCTTGTTGCGGGCTCCAGATAGCAGATGCGTATTCTAGTTTTGGTCGAATGAGTGATTGGTAGGCGAGAAGTTTAATACTTTGAGGGGCGTGCCGTAGGTGACGTTTCAAAAAACCCAATGACCGGTTAGCTGATGCGACGATGTTCGTTACATGAGAGCGCCAGGAGAGATCCTGGCACAAGGTGACACCTAGGTACTTGTATGAGTATACAGATTCTAGTGGAACGTTAGCAACGGAGTAAGAGAAAATATGGGGGTTACGCCGGCGGTGAAAAGATACGAGTTTACATTTATTAGGATTAAGCGACATTAGCCAGTCATCGCACCAGGCATGCACTGTGTCAATGTCGTTTTGCAGCTGTGATTGGTCAAAGGTGTTGGAAATCGTGTGGTAAATAACGCAGTCGTCTGCAAACAGACGAACATTGCAAACCAGGTTTGAGGGTAAGTCGTTTATGTAGATTAAGAATAGGAGGGGAGCAAGTACAGAACCTTGGGGTACGCCTGATGTTACTGGAAGAGGGTTGGAACTCTGGCTATTAACGAGAACAAACTGGGAGCGCTTAGAAAGGAATTCTTCGATCCACAATAAGACGTTAGGATGCAGTTTTAGCATGGTTAGTTTTAGCAGTAAACGCCTGTGGGGAACTTTATCAAATGCTTTAGCAAAGTCTAGAAAAATAGCGTCAGTTTGTAAATTTAGGTCGAGGTTAGAGTGAACGTCATGAAGAAAGACGGCCAGTTGAGTTTCACATGACAAACCCTTGCGAAACCCGTGTTGTGAGGGATGAAAGAAGTTGATAGCGTCAAGAAAGTCCATGATTTGAGAATAGATGACGTGTTCCATGATTTTGCAAGGTATGCTGGTTAATGATATCGGACGGTAATTTAAAGGAGAATCTTTGTTACCGGACTTAAAGACGGGAATGACCTTTCCCACTTTCCAGTCATCCGGAATGGAACCTGTAGAAAGCGACTGTGAAAACAGTAACAATAAGTACATTGCAGAAATATTATTAGTGTTGCGCAGTATTTTGGAGTTAATTTCGTCGACGCCGGCCGATGATGAAGTTTTAAGGTGTTCAATGAGCGAGGTAATGCCGGCTTCAGAAAACGCGATAGCAGGCATGCTGGACTCTATATTGACGGCGAAAGTTGCAGTTGGTGGGTGAATTTCATTAGTGAACACAGATGAAAAGGCGTTATTAAAAATGTCAGCGCACTCAATGTCATCAGCTTCCTCTCCAGACTCTTTAGTTAGAGTGATGGTATGTGCCGGGTGCTCACTTATGACCTGCCAAAACTTTCTGGGATTGGAAGTCAACAATTTGGGGAGGTCGTTGTGAAGGAAAGAGTATTTTGCGTAGCGAATTTCTGATAGGTAGGTGCGTTCGGCTGTATAGTATTTTTCCCATGCGCACTCGTCGTATTGCTTTAATTTTGCCGCACGGAAAAGGCGCTTCTTTTTATTGTCGAGTCTTTTTATCGTTTTGGTATACCATGGTTTCTGGCGGTCCGAGTGGAAGCTTATTTTGGGGATGTATCTATCGGTTAGTTCGCTAACCTTTTTCTTAAAACGGGACCAATTGTCATTTACTGAATTATCGTAAAAAGATGCTTCAAATGTTGTGAGATATTGGTTTAATTCAAGACTAAAGGCTTCATAGTTTCCTTTGTCGTAGAGGCGAATAGTTTTGTTTTGATTCTGGCGTCGTGATGGGTGGAACTCAAATGTGGCGTGGATTACTTTATGGTCGCTGATTTCGCGTAGATAAGTGATAGATGAGAGGGCTTCCGGGTGGGTAGTCAGGATTAGATCTAGGATGTTTGCACCGCGGGTCGGTTCAGATACCACTTGAGTTAAGTTGAAGTTTAGGCAGACCTCGATAAAATCATTCGCTTCCCTGTTGCCGACAGCTGTCTGTGTCTGCCAGTTGATTTCTGGAAAATTGAAGTCTCCAAAAAGAATGATATGCGCTTTTGGGTATTTCCTCGTTAATTGGCTGATCACGTCGTTAAGAATTCGAGAGAAATCGGAGTTGGTATTTGGCGCTCTATAACAAACGCCCAGCAGTACGGTTTGGGGCACAGCGCGACAAAGTAGCCATACTATCTCAAGGTCTGATGGAATATTAATAACTGTACACGAGAACTGATTGCTAACTGCGATGAAAACGCAGCGATGAAAACATTAGCTTGGAAAAATTCCCAGCTTTGCTTTCAGCATTCTTTTTTATAGAAGAAATGCTGTGCAGTGCAAACTCCAAAGAAAACCGAGTGTGGCCATTCGCCACTTGCTTTCGAAAACCGAGTTATTCTGGTCTTACTAAAGGGCGCAAAAGCATGTGAGTCATTGAATAAATCTCTAGATGGTTTCGGCATTCGAGGTTGGTAAAAAAAACAGAAATTGTTCTCTTTTTTTTCTCTTTTAGCCGACTCTGCGCCCCTAACAGTCTGTGTCAAACATGAGTCAAATCCTAACACAAATCCTGCTTCTGAATTCGCGTCGAAATCTCATTCGAAAGCAATCGCTATAAATTATATGCGTCAAACGTGACGCAGTCACCAAGTCGTACTTATGACTTCGAAGAACGAGTCGAAATTTTCTGAACTAGTATAATCAAAGTTAGTAAAGACGTGGTTTTGTGTAGTTAAATGCCGCACGTTAGAGTTACATCACTTGCAGTTTTCTGAGCTCAGTCGAAAAATAAGCATAGACAAACTTTTCTTGTTCTTGGTAGGACTACAAGCAACGAGCGTTATTACATCTCCTGAATTGATTTCAAAAGCTAGTAAATTCTGAATTTCATTTATTTGCTTGAATTTAACTTCTGCATAATTACGGAGCTGAGTGGTGAGGCTACATGATTGTATTTTGTGGTTGTTTTGTTGCTGTTGCAGCTTATTCACCGATGAACATTATATCGTATAATTTATTTTTGACAATTTTTATTGTTTCTTAGCCATTGAGAGAAGGCTAACCGCACATGGGTAATAACGAGCTCTGAGATTTTTAATATTTCTTCACTGACATTTCTGAAATTACTTGAACATTTTCCTGAGGCCACAAGTTAACCTAACACATCCACGGGTATAAATTTATCGGTTAGCTTTGTCCTTGTTGTTTGTTATTATGTGTTCAACAATAATCGGTTCAATACTACAAAGGCAACGCAAAATGCTTTTGGTGCTTCAAACTGATGTCAAAAACAAAAAAGCAAATTTTCGATTCCAAAGCACTCACAAATGCAAGCTGACTACGCTATAAAATGCTCTGCAGAGAAGAAATCGAGTTAATAGATGCAGTCAGTTATATAATACTTGGGTCATATGAACAGAATGTTTATAGAATATTAGCAATCCTGAATCCTCGTATTTTTTGCCTTGCCCTGGCTCCCTCACGAACTGAAATGAGACATCCTACAAAGCCGCTAAAGTTTCATTGCTTTTAAAGCAAGAAAACGTCAATAAAGACACACCTGGTCTAAACTTATGCTCACCATGATTGAAAAGAAATCGACAATATTCGTGACACGAGATGAATACGGTTGCATAAAACGACGTACGCTATTACTTTCTCATTTGAAACGATAGCAGCCTTAAGAAAATGAGCCGTATGTATGCCCCTTGCATGTCGTGTTTGGCATCACTCTGAAAACTTACCTCGTCGCATCCAGCGACATTCCCATTAGACTGCTGAAATGCGAACGCTGTGAAATTGCAACAACGATAGAAATAAAGACAAACAAGAAAACTGCGTACCTGGGCGTTGTATTACACGTCGCATGCTAACGGAACCAACGTGATTAGATGTGGCACGGCAAGATGAAGTTATCATACTTGCAATTCCTGTATGGAAATGAGAGAACACTGCGCTGCATTCTGAGGTGGTATCCTCCATCTCAACTACTTCTATTTTTTTTACAATTTCTTTCTTGCGCACTGCTCCAACAATCTTCCAGCGCACGGCACAAAAGTTCGGCCTCGGCGCATCATTCTCAACATCTACCGAATTCTGAAGTTACATCTGCTGAAGCAGTGTAACAGAGAACTGCCGTCTTTATTTTTCTTTTCATGCCTACACCAAAAGAAGCGGTTTCACTTGAACTTATAAACTTAGATGGTAGCGGTTCGTATTTCTGTGAATTCTAGTAAACCTCGCCTATCTGCTGCCAGAATAAAGTGTCGAAGCAGCGGCTGCCGCATGTAGAAATTTGTAAGTAGCGTTCGCATCAAGTAGCCATGTTCGGACTCGCTCTGGTTTGTAACGCTTTGTGTTAGACCCTACACGGCTCGTTGGAAACTCACTGCCGCAAAATTTCTTTCCGAATAGATTCATTGTTCTCACGCATACGCAAAGAATGCGTCTGCATTTGGTTTTAACAAAAGATACGCTGTCTCGCACTCAGTCTGGTCTCATCCGAGGAAGCCATACCAAACATCCAAGAGGACTGCGTTATTCATAAACAATGGCGTTTTCCCAACCCTTCCCCAAAATTTCTATAGTTTCCCTTGGAATACAACTTCTATCTCTAAAATATATACATTCATGCTGCCCTGATTGTTATCATTTCGTTTCGCTCAAACTCCACCTCACAAAAAAAGAAAGGGGGTATTGAAGAGACAATGCGACAGCCATGGGTGTCACCGCTGGAAATACAATTCAGAACCAAACGAATAAAAACTAAAAGCTGTCCGCTTTGACGCCTCTCATTTTTCTGCGGCTCTCTCTGGTGGAAAACTCCCATGTCACCACACATACACAAGCACACACACACGCCGACAGACCCACACAAATGCCCATGAACACACGTACAAACACGTCCACAGTTGTCTCGAGGGGACGCCCTCACGGTGAAGCGCTTTTCCTCTCGAAACCAACGTCCCGGAAACAACCAGGCGAGCGAGCTCTCAAAGCAGACGACGCACGCACGACAACGCGGTTGGCGTCGCTCTGTGACGCGACCTGACAACTCAAGACATATCCGCTCTGTAGGCGATCAGCGAGACGCGGACGGAGGGAAGCCGAATGCGCTGCTCTCCCCTGCGTTTCCGCTCTTTCATTTCCTTCCTTTCTTTCCCTCTCTCTTCCTTTCTTGTTTGTATTTCCCTCGCCTCTTCGCCCTAGCTTACTTAGGGTGGAACGCGTATATATACGACTCGCCTCCATGAAATTTCCTCACCCGTCTCGCTCATACGAAGAGCCTGCTCGGAAGCAGAGAAGGTGAAAAAGTTTGTTATCCCCGCTTTCAAAAGTTTCTGCTGTCGGATGAGAGCCCGATCGGGCCGACATGCAGCGAACGTCTCCGCACCAACTCGTCCCAGAGAGCGCAGACACGCAGCAGTGTGGTTATAACCCCCCCCCCCCCCCTCCCTCTTTCTACTGACAGTGGAGAACAAAGGCGCATCTTCAAAGTAAACGCGTCCTGGAGAGACACACATTCGCTTCGATGTTCGGCGTGTACTCGATGGAAACGGATTGGTTACGCTTTTCAGACCGGCTCTCGCTCAAAACATGTGTGTATACATCGCCTTTTATGCATCCACGGTCTTCAGATCGCGGTGCGACGTTACCTCGTTGCGTGACAGAAAAGGGAGGTTTTTTTTTGTGTGTCTTCAGTTCTTGTCCCGAAATATTTCAAAGTTCGCCCTGGCAAAGCCAGATGAATACAGATGACATCTTTTCTCCCAGCTATGAAGGGAACGCGAAGCGTGTCTACCACGGTAAACACCTTGTCACGACTTGCGGGGGCCTCCATTTCACGTTTAATGCCGTGTAGGGCGCGCGCCTCTTGCTCAAACACTTGTAAACGCCCACGCCCGCGTCTCGCCACGGACGTCGTCGAGCGCTTTTCAGACGCGCTTTGCACACACTGCGCGTGCCAGCACGCGCGGCTGCTCCCCGCGTTGCATGTAAGGCGGGGCATTGTGGGCGGAAGCCCCACTTCTGAGAGAAATTCGCACGGCGCGCTCTTTTG
The DNA here is from genome assembly GCA_030143305.2 of Amblyomma americanum. Classification (NCBI taxonomy): domain Eukaryota; kingdom Metazoa; phylum Arthropoda; class Arachnida; order Ixodida; family Ixodidae; genus Amblyomma; species Amblyomma americanum. Next base: position 49,677 of record JARKHS020004328.1, read on the forward strand.
GGCATGAAAGGCGGACATGCATTTGCACTCGGCGCCGATTTTTCTCGCTCCAGGAACTAGGGGGACCGTTAGGAAAGGAAAAAAGCTAGAACGAGTGTAGAGTGACGAGAAAGGGGTGGTTGTCGTTAGGACTAGCCAAACGGAGCGGAAGTGCATCCTTTTCATCTGCGCTCCAACAGGCGGGGTTTGTGTCATGACGGTTGCGCCTCACTATTGTTCAAGCCCTACCGTGAAGGTAAATGACTGCTTTCTCGAAGCACTGTGTTCTTCGATTCAGGCTTCTTTCAGTGTAAGCACATTTGTCAAGGTCGACGGACTGACATGCCTCTTCCATTAAAAATTATTGAAGTCCTTGTCCTAACGATTCTTCGTCTGGTTTGGCATACTAAAGCGTACTTAACTGCTTGTCCAGAGTGCCTGCATGTACTCGGCGTCACTCTCGAGAAAAATTAACGCTTTTAGGGCCACTGTTTGCTACCTGACATCGTAGCTTAATGGCTATGGTATTCGGCTGCTGAGTCAAAGGTCGCGATATCGAAGTCCCGGCCGTGCCGGCAGCATTTCGATGAAGGTGAAATGCAAACTTCCCCTGTGCAGTGCGATGTCACTGCACATTAAAGAAGCCTAGGTGATTGAAATCATTACTAAGCCTTCCATTACGGTGTCTTTCATAGCTCGTGTCTATTTTTGGGACATTGAACCCCGTATCCTCATACCACCAGCCACTGCTTGCTGCTGCAGCGAGGAATAATGCGTACAAGAGCGGCGGCTGACACTCAAGGTTAGGAACACTTCAAATTATTTCCCCAGTAGGGAAAGGAAAGGAAGATGCCTGATGAGATTTAATGGAAGCTAAGGTTACGAAATCGATTTTTCTTCATTTATTTGTTTACAATACTGCGAACCCCTAGTGAAGAAGGAGTTGTGGAAGAGTGGTATCTGCATCGTAACGCAACAACAACAGCAAAAAAAATCAACACTGACAACAGTGCACGCAAGCATTCGTACAATTCTGTGATGATCCTAACGTGATCACAAAACCAGTTTACTACTTACAAATCACGCCGAAATCTGGGCAACAAACTCCTGAATGTCATTCAGGGATACAGCAGATTCATCGAGTTAATTCCAATCTACCACAGTACGCGGAAAGAAGGAATATTTTAACGCATCGTTCTTGTAATGAAACGGAGGTTCAGCTATTGCTATTTCAAGTGGGGTAACCAGACGAAAGCGCAATATACACGGTTCACACCTAATGTATGTTCGCTGCTTCTGCATGAAACGACCAATTCCGTGTTCTACGTTTTTATCTGTTTTTCTTTCGGTACTCGTAAACTACAGATGAGTCCTGCGTTCTTTACATCATACAAACTGAAGAAAATTAAAGTACAGGTTAGGGAAATGATTACTAAAGACGGAAGAGAATTCGTATTTGAATGGAGGCTGCGACTCCAGTGCAGGAGGCGTCGCCGCATCGACGACCCTTTCGAATCACGCGTGTTTCACAGAGACGCGTGCCTTGAATCAAGCTTTCGTACCCGCACAGAGGCGCCTTTGAACAGCAAGGAGGAGGCAAAGGAAACGCACTCGTCTTCGGCGAGAAAGACGTGCTTGAAAGGCAGCGTTGCCTCACGTGTTGCCCACGCCACGATGACGAAAGGACCGAACATTTCTGAAACAAAACCACGCACGCTTGAGCACACTCTCTGAAATGCAGGGCCCCGGCCCGTGAATCTTTAGAACGCTCTTTTATTTCTTTGATCAGTGCAGCACCCGCCTGTGTGGGCGTAGGAAAATGAGATTTCGCGAAGTATTCAAGTAAAAAAAGTGATGCAAGCTCGAATGACCTTCCACAGAGGGTTTTTATTTTTTTAGAGGTTGGAGAAGGATAGAAAGAGGGGGGGGGGGGGGGGGGGGGGCTTTTATGTGCCTTTTAAAGATTACCAAGGTTGAATTTCTCACAAGCCATACATCTAAGACGCTATGTTACGGAATTTATATTTCATTCAGTGATGAAATAAAATGGCTACCATTAGCTGTAAATCAAAACCATAAATGTGGGTGCTGAACTTTAGCTTGCCATTTTTGTTGATGCAGGAGAAATAAGTTGCATCACTGATGCTATATTCTCTGACGAAGTAAAGCGCCTGTAACACAGTGTAATACACGTAACATAATGCAATACATGTTACATGCAAGCGCACACAATCTCGATTTTAATCTTTTTTTTTCCGCACTACGATAACTTCCTACAGTGTACGAAAATAACAGACCTCTTTAGCGAAAACACGATGTTAAAATTTCAGCTTTGCTTCATAAAGCAGCGTTATTATTAATGGCAGTTAAACTAGGTATTCAACACAAGCTCAACATTATATTGCTCTTACACCTGTTGGTAATCTTCCTACTAGTATATGCTTCCTCGTATGAAGCGTTGCTCTAACGGGCTTCCTTTTTGCCTGCCTTCGTTTGTCTTACTGAGATGGAAAAGCATCGTCTTAAGTGAAGAAAAAAATGGATGTATTATGTTGGCAAAAAAAAACGGCAGGTACTCAATCGACGCTAAATTGAGCCGGATAACCAAAGCTAGTTATTGTTATGGCGCACGCTATTACCCTGGGTCTGCTTTATGTTGTCAATATAATAAGTCGGATGCATCGCAACATCCAAATAAGACATCCAATATTGTTTTCTGCTCTGATTTCTACTTGGAAGACAATGCGACGAACTGCGACAACGAAGCTCTTGCTTTGCTAGGTTGTAATGGTATATGTGGCATTCCTTCAACATTTAAGAGCGAATAATTGTGTGCAGGCAACCTTTTACATGACTTATAACCCAGCCTAACGGTATCCCTGTAGTTGACGTTAACCTTGCTGAAAGCAGCTTACCTCTAGTAGGCTCAGAAAGGGGAAATACTAGAAACAGGTAACAACCCGCATAACATTCAACTTTTTTTGCTAGAACCAAAACTCTCCAGATACTCAAACTGGCAAACAAGAGGAAGGGGAGGGGGAAGATTGTCATTTGAACTTCGTTCAACGCGCACAAGAAAGGTACAAAGAAAGCGAAGTCTTTTCCTGAGAAAAATAGATAGCTATCACCAGAATACATTCATGGGCCGACGGACAAGTGGCCTACTTACGGCCCAAAGTGGCCTCTTGCGGCTCCTGCCAGACTGCATGAGTGCCCATTTCTTCTTTAGTTTTTCATGCCATCTATCCGCGTCTATTAGGCGCCCTCCAACCGGAGCCAAAGTAGCCGCCATTTTTCATGGCCAAAGTGACCTCACCCTTCCTTTCGGAGGCACGCCCGGAAATTCGAGACACCCCCCTGGATAGCGTGCTTCTTAACAGTAACGCTCTTATTGAGGAGAAGCCAGCTTTGCCGAATAAAGCATCTGCACGCGCGCATGAAAAAGCGAGCGCCCGCAGGAACGCATATGTTCTAGTATTTCTATGCTAAAACATAAGCTCCAGCGCGTATGTTGCTACTCACGCGAACGAAAACAACACCGGTCACGCATGCCAGTGCAATGCATTTTATAAGCCCTCTCGGTTCTTGAGTAGCTGCAATCTATTACTTACATTAGCAAGGTTACTGAAAGGCTATTGTGGCTAAACAACACGGCCCTGCTCGGGTGATGATCATTATAATTATGATGATTATGTTGATGATTTTTTCCTCCCATCGGCATGTTTGTTTCATTGTGTTTGTTTTTTTATTGGCTTTTTCGGTTCACTCGCATTTCAGGTTTTTAAAATTTGTCATTCATGACCGCAAATCCCATTTCGCCTTTTTTGTCGTGGTGACTAAATATTTTTGTGTTAGCGTAAAAAAATTGACCGGACATTTATCGCGGTGATAATACGAATTTCAGTGGCAGTTTGTGTGGCTTGAAATGACAGCGCCGTTCAGATTGTTCAATAGCTCCGGATACTAAGCACGCATTGTCACGCATGTCCGCGTATGCATCTATCCATGGACATCCATGTAGATATGGATGAATCCATCCATATTCAAGGACCCTCGCCTCTACAAAGAAAAATAGTGCGGCTCAAATTTCTCTACGAGCTCTATGATAAAAACTTAAAATTTGATCCAGATGTACATCTGCGAGGTCAAGTACGTGTATCTGCCCTTAAAAAGTAACCCCCATGCCAATAATCATTAAACCAATTGTTATTACATTCAAATTTCTATGTCTCAGTCGAACCATTGTTGAATGGAACAGACTCGTTACCATGCAGTTCACAGGGCGCCACTCAGCTTCAGCAGAGGCTGAAAATGCTTTCGGTGTTAATGTATCTAAGTGCCTCTTTTCCCACTCTGTAACCTCTGTTACAGCTCGCAAGGCTTAACAGTATTTGAAATAAATTAATTAATAAATAAATGATGAGGGACGCCTTTGAACTCAGACCGCACAGTCGTTGGCGTTCTAAACAATCGGTTCAGCTGGGCGGGTTGTCAAGACGTTACGCGCGATGTCACTTCGTTAACCAGTTAGCATGGCGCGTTTAACCTGGTCTGTTACGATGACGGCACCGACGTCGCAGAAACGAGAAACACGGCCTTAAAAGCCGTCGTTGTGAAATGGCTCTTTTATGTCTTTCACTTTATCTCTTTAAGTACGTATTTTTAAAAAAGTGAAATCATAATGCGCCCATGCTTACCATTCTGAAGAAGCCTCGTCTCATGCCACCGGGTTGTTCAGCCGCCGATGTTGAAGACGGTGGTTGTGTGACACCTTGTTGAGAACCGGCAACGCTGACGCTTCCTCATGGTACCTCTCTTCCTCGTTGGATTCCAGGTGACCGCTGCAAACAGAGAAATTTTTACTTCCAGAAAAGTATAGCTGGGATACAGAACCAATAAAATGTGTTTTTTTTTCTTAGGCCACTGTGAGAACATAAAAGAGGCTATCTTCATTCTTTTTATTATCCCACTGTGAGCTATGCAACTAAAATTGTTATACTAAAGCCCGGTTAAGCATATGCTGTATTTAGTAAAGCGGGAGGCGTGTAATCAACAGGTCCCTTCTCGCGGAGTTCGTCTGGACTACAACATTGCCATATATGTCTTATTGAATGAGCTGTACACACTGCTACGGAACAACTCTCAATTCTACCTCATTCAAGGTTCCTGAAGAAGGTTTTTGTCATTGGCGGATCGGAATGGTGTAACAAAATGATTTTACTGATAAAAACGTGAAAATGTTCTACAAAAGGTTCTAGCGCAGAAGGCCATCTTGGTCAGCGAAAAATGCTAAGAGAGCATTAGGTATTTCCCACGCTCTTCTTTCTTATTTAGTCGTCATGCATATAAAGAGACTGTCTACAAGCAATGACTGCAGCGAATTTCATGAAAGCCATTATATTTGAAAGAAAATCCGTTAAAATTTAAAAACCGACTGAAGCAGATTTGTTATTAACGCCTTGATTTTCACGAAAAAATTGCCACAATTCTCAGATTCTCAATGAAATATTTTCCTCCCCTTGAGGGTCATTAGCGGTGCAATGAAAAAGCATCTTCTTATTTTGTACTCTGTGCGTATAGAGCGCCGAAAGCTGACGAAACGAACACTCAATTTCTGGAGCATTTGAAAGTTTTGCGATATTTGCATGAGTCCTGTAAGGCGCTGGTTGTAAATTACGGGCATACTATTGAGCGGAATAAAATATATATGACTGGTCCTCTTAAGTGCCCTAACAGGTTTAGAAAATTTCCGCCTTTATTTTTATGTTTTGTTCTGGTGCTACATTGATGATGTGATGTAGCATCTCAATTGTAAAAATGCATCAGGTTTCGATGATTGTGCATAAATGTAGTAGAACTTAGAGCCTAAGATATAATTTCGGTTCCATTGGCGACAGTTCTCTGCCCTTGATTTCATTTATATGCAAAAATTTGATTCAGACCAATAAAGCGAGCGTTGCTCTTTCATATCACATTCGAAAACGAAATTATAGTTGAGAGGAAAGACCCCATTTCAAATAGAAGTACCTTTCCACAAAAACAGCAAAAGTCATATGACATAACCTGTATCAGTAGCGGAACACTAGTGTAATTATAAATATAATTTTGGTGCAGCGTATAAATGTAACTTTCTCATAATGAATGTAAAATTGGCAGCCCAGCTTCAACGTCCCAACAAAAAAAAAATTCCCAAAACAAAAACTCTGCAATTGTTCGCAACACACCCCTCAGGGCTCGCATTGATTGGTCAACGCAGCATCTGTTCATAAGCTGCAAAATTTCTTAAACCTGCTCACTGGTGATGTTTGATACAGATGCATCCTTGAGTTAGCAACTGCCTGTTTTCAAAAAGTAGGTAACTACGTCTCCATCCTCCATGATAGCCCGGGGCCTCCCTCCGAGAAAATCGCGGGAAAACCCAGTGCTCACGAGCCTCTCAAGCAAACTAACCAGGACTTGAGAGGATACCAGTCGAGAAACAAAAGCTGAGGCACAGAACACGGAAGGAACAGTTCGTGTGTGCGTACTCGCACTTGAAGAGTCGCGAGGAGGAAAATAAAAGCGAAGGGTGCGGTTTGTTTAGAGGGATAAGAAGCAAAGGGGAAGAATGAGGACAGACTGGGAAGCAGCAGTGACATTCTTGTTAGCGCGCGTACGTCATTACGGTGACAGCAGGCGCAGCCGGGAGTGGATTGAGCGCTAGAGACTTGCAAGAAGTGGCACTCTCGACTTTGAGACGACGACGGCGCCGACGACCTCGGTCGACTCGAGACAAGTGCAGGCCGACGTCGTCGTTTGTTCCTCGGCCCTCAGCGAGACAAGAAGTTCGGGTATGACGGGAGAAAAGGGCAACGCGGAGAGGTGGGAGAGGAGAGAGAGAGATAAATCGAAAAGGCTCCAAGAGGCTTCAAGAGCACAGCGACAAGTGTGGAGGAGAGAGTTCAGGCATTCTTTTTTCGGCTGCCCTCCTCACCTCTTCGCCTGCCCTCTCAATCGTCCGATCTCTTACCCTTGACTCTCTTGTGCTTCCCCGTTCCCCTCTCCTTCATCCCCCCCCCCCCATCATATCCGTCGAGAGGCGCGGGCATAAAATAAATTGGATGCCTTTTGGTACCGGAGCAGAGAACAAAAGACCAGGAGGGTCGCCCAGCGTGTCGCAGTGTTTGTGAGCCTGTGGGAGCGCTGATGGATGAAGTGTATACGCCCGAGGGTTTTTTGTCCCTCGTTACGCTTACATATACGTATATATCTGATGTTCAGGGTTCGAGCGTCTCTGATGGGGAGAGGAGCGTTGCTTCAGCATGGTGCGCAGCGTGCTCATGTCTGTAGCTGCTTAAGAGCAAATTTAGGGCGGAAAAGAGTTTTTTTTTTTTTGCATCCAAGAGTAATATTCATCGGCTGCCGACGAAGGCCGCGTGCCGTTGGCTGGAGCTGGTCCAGATGTGGGTCGCTCGCCGTAATAAAGGCGTGTTGTTTCGATACCGAGCTAGCCGACGACGTTAATCGATGCCAAAACGGGTCTCGGTGGAGGGAATAAAATATGTATAAATAACTAACAATAATTTATTTCACTTTTTAAGCAAGATTGTGATAAGCATTAGTTAAAACATTGCAATATAGCTTATTAGTGGCGTGAAAAGCAAGAAGAAGACATCCTTACGTTAATCTGCAGGCTCGAACACCTCATTTAGAGTAAACATGGGATCAAGATATAAGGCTGATGGACTGAGTTTCCAGGTGTTTAACTTCAGCTGTAAGCATACATACACTTCTATAAGCGCTCCAACGGCGTACTCTGTTCAGTGTTTTTGGCGTTCGTAGCTGCATGCCATGTTCGATTTAGCTTTTTGAGACGTGTGAAACAGCTAAAAAAGTAACTATTCACGCGGATGCGTATACATGATAAGGCATCTACTGCAATACCCCTACCACTTGTAAAAGACACCCGTGTACTACCTAGTGCGCCGTTTGAGTGCTCTAGGCAAGTGTGTCGAAATCTGTGCACCTACATTTCTTATTCACGGAGTGAGAAAAAAAGTAGATTTGTGCCACAGGTCAGCGCAGCAGATTTGCAGCATGCCGATGTGATTGAATGGAAATGAATAAAGGCTTATGTGTGGTAATACTTAGGAGAGCTCTTCAGCTTTGTACCTCTCATTGCACAAGACCCTACAAGCCAGAAGCGAAGTTCATTTGCGGTGCTTTAGTGTGCTTAGTATTAGGTTCGGATATCAGCGTAGCCTCGAAAAGGGCTCTCAGCTTTACACCAGGTTCATCAAAAGCCTTCATTGCCTACCAACATCTTCGCTCGGGTGCGCAATACTCACGAGGAATGCTTCCAATGCCCCCTCTCTTCATCACCCTTTCACATCGTGGAACATGTCTCCATGACACCCAAAGCCGATCTAGAGGGTGCTCGTTGAGACCGGGTGACTTCGACGACATCGCCTGCCATACACGGGGCACAATGAGAGGCCGATGACGACACAGCAAAGCGTCGGGCTCGACGACCACCACTGGGGCCTTGCGAGATGATTACCTCCGCGATGAAGCGATCAATAGGCGGCCCTTGCGAGGCGCGTGCCTCAATGGGCAGCACAGTCAGCGCTGGCGTAGCGCCGCTTGGTCTTCAGCGTCCCGTTTATGCGTCGTCAGGAGACGGACCTCGAATGGGAACGGCAGACGGGGCGCGGAAAGGCTCGTGGAACGGCATTCGGATGACCGCGTTTTCCCCGACCATTCGGTCCACTATACGAGTCGTCCTTCTTGGCGTACCTCCGAGGAATGGCCACCGCAGATGAACCCTTCGGTGCCATTTATGCGGGCCGAGGACTGAGAAGCGTCTATCTCGCTCTTTATTATTCCTGCGTCAGCTGCCTGAAAGTTTTTTCCGCTTAGATTCAACGCTTACCCAAATCCGCACGGAACAAAATTATTCCCCAGAGCGAGCTGGGCGCCTCAAAAGTTAGTAAGTTAGTCCTAAAAAATGCTGACAGTCTCTTGACGGCCTTGGTTTGGTGTTTTTTTTTTAATGATAGAAGTCAGAGCGCCTAGCGTACTTCGCAGGTTTACTGACAGTCAGCATTTATTGCGTTATCTCGTGTAACGCATTACACATGAGCTCCCAAATGTACAATGGCGTAAAATCAACAAAGGGGAACTTGGAACAATCAAAGCTCGTCTAAAAGAGTACCCACCGCGTGCTAGTGCACGGGTCACGTAAGGTACCGAATGATCGGGTTCAAGCGGGCTAAAGAGACACCACGTCAATTTGTGGTTGCTTTGTGTAGGCCAGTCCTCTTAACCATTACAAATGGTTTACTCATGCAGTACCTAAACGATGTGTAACAAAAAACTTCCAAGCCTTCAAGCTTCCCACTAGATTCATGCTGTAGTAGTGACAACTCTAGCTTTTTTTGGCAACTGACATCACTGTTCGTGCTGGTCAATTAAGAAATCCTTCTCAATATTGTTTGTGGCAATCGCGTACACCTCTCCCGTTAGTGCCGTACTCACTAAGAAGCCTGGTGACTTCTACCGGCAGCCCATTTGATTTAAATTCAATTCAAAGTTCACTGAAAGAATACGACAACGCGAGACAAAACTTCTGACGCATCGTAGGTCGGACTGCGCCGAGAAGAAAACTGCTTGTAGACATCTTTAAGGAACGCGTGAACGTTCGCTGTTCAGGCTAGAGATCCTTATTGACACCACGTTCCGAGCGACGTCCAACGTCTCTCCTAATGAGATTACGAGGTACGCGCCAACAGCGAATCTCCTGGACAGGCACCCCCCCCCCCAAGTTTCTGAGCAGAGCCTTCGCCGCCGTTCAAATCACGTGGAAACATCTGCAGCCACCACCCTTCCCCTCTTCCTTTCCAAAACCCTGAGCCCCGTGCTACAGTAAGTTTCTATTCTGCTTTTTTCTTCATAGTGCACCTCCCAATCGATGGTTGCTGGCTGTAAATAGCAACCAATGCGACTCTCGCGTGAGAGCGCGCCACCCTCCCCCTCAGAAATAAAAATAAAAAGGAAAGAACGCAAAATCCAAACACAGCTGGGAAGCAGTTCGATAGCCGAGTCTTGAAACAAACCTAGCCGGCGGCCGCCTGCAAACATCCCGCCGCCGCCGCGTGCCGCTCTCGAAAAACCTTGCTGCGGCGAGAATCGATACACACCGGCACGGGCATCGGGCGTGGAGCGCCAAGCAGCAGCGGCTAACTATTGCTGCCTGCGCTGTAGACAAGCAGATGACCGTGGAGTGAAAGAGAGCACAGGTGCTTGGAAACAATAAAGAAAAAATAACAAAAAGTGTTAGTGTTGAACCTAAGGTAACAGTAGAGCGGCTTAGTAACGGGGCATAAAGAAACGCGGGTGGAAAAAAATGTCCATAAAAAGGCAAAAATAGGAACTTTAGCACGGAAGAAATGTAAACGGAACACTTCACCGCTCTCCACGGATGGTCATTTCATTTTCGAAGTGGGAACTATTAATAGCGGTAATTAATAAGCCACAGCTGGAACCTTCTGATTTCTCTTTCCTTCTTTCTTTCTTTCTTTCTTTCTTTCTTTCTTTCTTTCTTTCTTTCTTTCTTTCTTTCTTTCTTGCTCTCTTTCTTCCTTTCTTTTTTTCTTTCTTTACTTCTTTCCTTCCTTCCTTCTTTCTCTTTATTTATTTATCTCTTGCTATTTCTTTCTATTTTTCTTTTCCTTTCTTTCTTTGAATCCCTCTTTCTTTCCTTCTTTCTCTCTTTCCTTCTTTCTTTCTTCTCTTCTTCCTTCCTTCCTTCCTTTCTTTCCTCCTTTCTCTCTTTCTTTCTTTCTTTACTTCGAGTTTGATTATCCAATTCGCATTCATTTTTCTCTGATACTAAGCGTGAAGCTCCACCTTCACCCAGTGGTACCGAATAAAAGTACATGCCGAATAAAAGTTTACGAACTTCAAGAATTTTCTAATTGGCTCCTGCGTTGCATATATGCAGAGAACATGTAATAATAATAATATTAATAATAATAATTGGTTTTGGCGGGAAAGGAAATGGCGCAGTATCTGTCTCATATATCGTTGGACACCTGAACCGCGCCCTAAGGGAAGGGATAAAGGAGGGAGTGAACATGTACATTTAGGACATGCACGTTTAGGATATTGTGCTAGCGTAAGCGGACGTAAAATGTGAACAAGAAGAACGACAACGCTGCAAGTGGGCACCAAAGTTTGCTACATCAGTGCTCCGCCGATAACCATCATCATCATCAGCCTGACTACGGCACTGCAGGGCAAAGTCTTCTCTCATACTTCTCCAATTAACCCTGTCCAGTGCTCTGCCGATGTCATAGCCAAAAAGAGAGAGAAGATACTGAGGCGTTGCACACAGGTCTTGAAACTTTCAAGTAATACATGCGTAAGCTCTTTGTCTGCGACCTCGTCGAAGAAAGGAATTTCATACCTGAAATGGGCTACACCGGCATTACTATCAACAAGAAATGAAACACGAACAAGTCAAATGAAATGTCAATATAAAAACGCAAACACATTAGTTCCTGCCAAGCAAATGCAAGTGAGGTTGATTAACACTTGAAAATGAGTGTTTTCCCGCCTTCGCAGTGAAACTGGCCGGTGCGTGTATTAAAATTTCTCCGGCTAATGTCTTCTCATTTCTCCGTTAAAGTTTCAGTGCCCTTGTTCGCGTTTCATTAGCTGCTGGTAGTACATGAGTAATGCACTCGTGCGCGCTTCTTGCTTTATCGTGTTTTTTTCTGATAATGGTTTTTTCTTATCGTCTTTTGCGATTTAAAAGTTTTTCCATGAAGGGGCTATCTTCTTTTATTAGAGTTAATTTTTTCTGGTGTTAATGTTGGTTACTTTAAGTTTTTTTTTCAGTATTTTTATCTTTTAGGTCATCATGTTCGTTTCTATGTGTTGTTGCTACTTTGACACGGATCTGCTCAGATACTTCTTTTCCTTAATCTTTCTCTGTCTTTTTTTTTTGCAACTCCTACCAAGAGTAACCGTATCGGCTCTAAAAGCATGCATTGGGACCTCTGTCTATGATGTTATACGCCACTTTTTTTATCGCAAGACCCGGTTGGTGACTCAATGGTTTTGCTTTGGTAATTCGTCTGTTTCATATTCTTCCTTTGATACATTGCCACTTCTGTGTGTGTCATGTGTTATAAAATTGGTCGCTTAATCTTTGCGTCAATTCTTTTCTGCCTAACTCCTACAGTTCTGTTTTTGCGCCCCGTGACTGGTATATATGAAACGAATAACTGAGTGGCAAATAAACTTGAAAGTTAGCATTCCATGTTATCGTTTTTCATGTTCACACTCCGCGTTAGCGCCAGCTTCATGCGTTTTAGTGAAAAAAAAAAAACTCGCCCAGTTGATGAATCTTAGAAAACAACTATATTTTTTTACAAAAGTAGACAAACATGGCCTAATTAAGAAATCAGATAATTGGGGTAATTTTTGAACACCCAGAAAACAATAAAACTGCTCATGCATGCCCAGGTGCCTACATTAATAAATTCAAAATTAAATCTGCAGCCTACACAACAAAACTGCTCATGCATGCCCAGGCGCCTACATTAAAACGTTCAAAATGAAATCTGCCACCTAAAGATATTGCATTATCACTGCTGAAATTTTAGGTTTTTTCGCCATTAGAGTTAGCTTGTGTAATGAGAGACGTTATATAGCAAGCCTTCTGCATCTATGGCTGCTAATATTTTTCCTTTACTGTAATGAATATTTTAGGAATTGCTGTTTGTGCAGTGAAGTGTTGACTACATACACTTTTACGAATATAGAATATTGACAGCTTTTTTTACCGCCTTTGTTGCATGTGTGCACCAGACAATGCAAGCAAAGGATGAGAACTGGTCATGGACGCTGTTCCTGTAACACTTTATTTGTTATAAACGAAAGTAGCGCACATCTTCTAAAAGCACAGGGCTCATTAGAAATTTGCAGACTGCGTCTCCGGCCTTTGGGCCTTTGAGGTAGAGTATTGTACGAATGCTGCGTATCTGTGCATGCACATTGCCGATTCTGAGCGCAAGCGCAACCACACCACTCCCTCAACATGCACCGCACCTTAAATGTGTCCGTGGGTGTTTTCCTTCGATGCTTTTCTAAAGGGCACTGAAATAACAGGCGTTCTCTTCCATTCCTCTACCTTCGATATGCGGCAGCTGCAGCTTGGTACTCAGCCAGTAGGTCAGCTGGTCAATGAATCATTCAGTCGGCCGGTCGATCGGTGCGTCTGTAAGTCATCCGGTCAGTAGAGTAATCAGTCAGGGATCAATTCAGTGAACCAAAGAATAAGTATATAAATAAATAAAAATAAATCGCTTATAATGCAGTGCAGATTAAAAATTTCAAGTCTTCCCACCATTGCCGGGGCGAAGAATTGAAAACTGCAATCGCCCGGAAATCACACCTCGAGTGCAGCTCGATGTAAGCCCGCCAAGGCAACGTGTGTTCAAATATCAATACCATGCATGCTGGGAGGAATACAAACAAAAGCAAATACGGGTGCCACTCTGATAGTAGGTCCAGTTAATGTGAGAGAATTGGCCAAGGTGGAGTGTACTTTAAGAAATGTTGTATCTACTCATCAGCATTGATCTGAGCGCCGCCACAGGAATACAACGAATGGCTTTTCTTCAAAAAGCCTCATTTGCAGTCGGCAAGCTTTTTTCTTCCTCTTCGGCAGCCATTCAATACTCGAAGTACGAAATCTTTTGTCATCAAAAAATCTGAATATTTCATTACCTTCACAGAACGTATCAGAATAAAAGACCTGAGGAAAATCTTTCAAGGCATCGCACAATCAATTACGATCAACCGACCACCGCCATTGCTGTTTATGATGTTTATTTTTCTGTCCCTTCACTCGGTAATTACAGCAGTATATCTATAAAAGTAATCTTCCATTAAACACTTCCCTCCCGAGTGCCCAAGGTAAGTGGTTAATCTTCTTAGGCAACGCTCCATCCCTCACCAGTTGCCGATAACTTAGAGGACACCCCTCTCAGATGCTTCTTCAACAGCCACCGCATATGCAACTCTGCCCAGGTCAAAGTGCAAAGGCGTCCGCTTCTTTGGTAAGTGCAGACTTTCATCCATACTGCTTAACCCGGCAATTTCAGCGCGGATTTCAGTCCGTCCGGAGGACCCTGTGCGTCGACGCCTTCCTCCCCACCAAGTTCCTAAAAAAAAAAATTCGTGCATGGCGTATTCAAGTGGACACGCGCTGAAAAGCCTCTCTTTCAGCAAGCGACACACGACCCGGAAGCCCGTCTAGGAGTCATTCATTCTCATTCGCGAACAGAGGAAAATACGAAAGCAGAAACTCAAGCCAAGCGCAAACAGAAGCTTTGACGGAAACCTTTTCGTTAGTTCCACGTACCTCTAACACCAGCTGCCTGCTCGCAGTGTTATAACTGTGCATGACCGCGGCATCGTCTGCTAAGCATCATTTTCTAGAAAAAGAAAAAGAACCGAAAAGAATAAAAACATCTTAGTTTTACGAGCAGAGGCTCCAGAACGTCTTTCTTCACGGTTCACGTGCTTCATAGTCTTCTACATTCGTTTTAAGCTGAGCGGTCATTTGCATGCAGCTCAAATTGAGATTTATGATGTGGTGGCCGTATATAAACCGCTCATACTGGCGCACACGTATTACAAAGACTGAGATCGCCCTTTTTTTGCCATTCACTATCTTCTTGTTCTTTGTTACTCTTTTTTTACACCAGTAACGTGGGTGCAATGTCTCCTCCTTTAAAGTCAGAACTAATAAAAGCCGGTTGGTGCCCTTTCAAAAACAATGTCGGAAACACAAATTTAAGCGTGTCATTTTTCTTTCTTACTGTTGTCAAAGTGATATCGATACTCTAGATACACATATGGATTGATGGGCGGATACTAACCTACGCTTTATGCAAATACAGAGTGCGGCGTCTCGGAATAAGAGATTCCAGCAGCGTGGAAGTAGTCACGTATGAAACACGTTCGATGCAGCTATGTGTATGCATAATATGATTGCTCTCAATGACACAATAAATGTCATGGAACATCCTAGCAAGTGACCGTTGCTGTCGAATAAACCAGTATATATGATTTCATTGCACGAATCCGCTCGTCATTCTTTTAAGAAAGCTTCTTGGAACAAATAAGAAAGTCTACTAGCTTTACTACTCAGTTTTACTCGTGTCTAGGTTGGGGGCCAACAAATTTTGAGAACATTGTCATAGCTGAACTAGCCGCCACGGTGGCTGAGTGGTTATGGCGCTCGGCTGCTGGTCCGAAAGACGCGGGCTTGATCCCGGCCGCGGCGGTCGAATTTCGATGGAGGCAAAATTCTAGAGGCCCGTGTACTGTGCGATGTCATTGCACGTTAAAGAACCCCAGATGGTCGAAATTTCCGGAGCCCTTCACTACGGCGTCTCTCATAGCATGAGTCGCTTTGGGACGTTAAACCCTCATAAACCAAACCAAACCTTAGCTGAACTCACAGCATATTAGGACAAGCTGAGATTTGAGTTTTCACTGAGAACTTCATCTCCAACCTAGCGCTGTCTAATATCAGTAGCTGGCACTTAAGCTGTCTACTTTGTCCTAACGGGCAGGCACAGATTTTAGTGAGACTTTAACATCTTACGAGACCTGATATAATGCAGTATAATCGGCAAAGTTTGTTTCTAGTGCGAACGACTGTAATCTTCAGAACGTCGCGCAGAGAAAGGACTCGGAGTGCCGGAGCTATTTCACATTGTTTGCTCAGCTCTAAAGAAACCTCCGCGCTAGTCTGACGTCGCAGAGTTTTCATATATCGGCGACACAATCTCTGCGCAAACGCTTTCCTCGAGACCGCAAATATTGACGCGTCGTGAAGAATGCCGACGATATAACCGAGAGTGAGAAGTGAGGAGGCGGAGTGTCATCTCGCTCCGACCGAGAAGGCGTTGGGATCCTTGGCGTTGGAAGATACTGGCGTGTAACGTGTATAGTCTTGGATCAGGGCGGGGGTTATGGGTGCGGGCATGGAGGACTAAGCATATGCATTCACACGGCGGCTTTCTAGTTTATGTACTTTAAAAAGCTATACAAAAGAACCATAAAGAATTGAAGGCACGAGGGGGAGAGAGGGGGCGTTACAAAAGCAGAGTATTACTTGGGACTCTAATATGTGTCATGCAAAAAATGCATACACTCTTTGTGGCCGACTTCAGTAACGCCTCTTTTCTCTGGCAGTTTTTAAAATTTTCCGCTACTGTTTCATTATATGCTTCTATAAGCAGTGCCTGCGGCGTAAGTGGGATATTACCGCCCGGTTTCGGCAGAAGCCTATATTCCACGATATCCCTCTTGGGTAGTCATTCTATACTGCATTGAGAATACGGTGCTGAGTAAAGTAGGCTCTAAACTTTTGAGGCGCAACGTTTTTGATGTATATTGAGCAAAGGAGTTCCTGAGATAAAAGCTTAAACCTTCTGTTGATGTTTCGTACACCAATAAATAAAAGAGGCGGATGTCGCATTTCCGCTTATATACCCGTTGTACCAGCTACGTGTGAAAATGTTCAAAAAATGTAGTATTCGGTGTATGAGGTGTTTCTTGTGTGTCGCTGTAGGACTTAAGCAAGTACTTGGCTCGCGAACACAAAGTACGCAAACAGACACGTGGAAATTACGAAGACTTTACATTGATTTCTTTGATTCCTGCTGAGCCCCCTCCGCCTCCCCCTCCCCCTTTCAAGACCTTTATCGCACGACTTCGCTCGCTTTCAAGCGCATAATTCGGTGCATACATCTACCACTTCTGCGGAACTGAACACTACGCCAGCCAGCATATTGAAATGCAGGCATTTTTCCCCCCCCGAGAGACAACCTTGCTTTCAAGCACGCGAGCTTTCAAGCGCGAGAAAATGGCGTGTGGAAAAAAAAATGAATATTTTTTCTCCAGTACAGCGAGTGTATGAAATATATCACTCATTCGAGCATCGACGCTAGCAACATAACGTCCTGCCCTAAGGCAATGGCAACGACGAGATTCGCGAGGAGCGAGAAAAACCAGGCGGCGACGAAGTACGACAACGACACGGGCTCGGCGTTCCGCGCAATGAACCTCGTTGGTCGCTACAGTCGCGCGCACGGGCGCTATGCCCCGAGGCGCGGCGGAAATAAAACTCGGTCTCCGGCCAAAGATGATGCGGTTTCCGAATGTCACAGCCACGGGGGAGGAAAAACCCCAGGGTTTGCTTTACACTCGATTTCCGCCCGCGGGCATTAAAGGAAGCGGAGAGGGTGGATGTGGAGGAGGGGAAAGACGGGGGCATGCATGTGGCGGGCAATTGTGTTTGTAGCGGGAAGGGCGTCGGGACCAGGGTAGCATGAGAGGAGGAGGAGGAGGCGAGTGTGTGCGTGGAGGAGATAGAAGCATGGAGGGGTGCCATCCACTCTTCTTCATCCTCTAATGCGTTTCCACTTCACTCGTTCACTCCATCTCGCTTTGCCATTCGTGGCGGATGTTGGCTACAGACCCTTCGTCTTGGACAATGAGGGGCAAAAGGAACAAAAGAGGAGACCAGGCAACAACAGCAAGAACGAACGAGATGAAAACAAAGAGATGAACAGAAGAAGAGTAAAGAAAGGCAAACCACGTTATAAGAGGCGATGAGGTCCACCAGAAGAAATGTAAGTGCAAGGAAGGAGGAACGAAGGAAGGAAGGAAAGAAGGAAGAACTGTACATACTCTCTGTCACGAAAAGAAAAAGAGTGGGAAAATAAAGAAAGGTAGCAGGAGGGAGAACAAGAGAAGCAAAAAACGCCCACAGCTGCAGGGTTTGTTTCCCCAAAGTGTTCCCTGGACCCAAACAGCGGTTCGAAGAATCAAACACGCGCCCTAAGTAAACGTTTGCACAGTAATCGAACCGCGGGCGAGGACGAAGCGGGGAGGTTTCTTGGAGGGAGAGAGAGGAAGAATCACGAGAAACGCTCCGTCCGGTCGGAAGAAGGAAGTCGAAGGGGCCCTGGCTAGTGCCTCTCTCTAAACAAAAACAAACAAAGTGAGCTTCCACTTAAAAATAAGTAAAGAAGAAGAAAACCTAGAGCCAGTTTCTTCACCGCTCAAGAAAGCTTTGCCTTTCGAACGTTTTTGTTTGAGTACTATCCTGCGGGGGTCATGCAGGTATGAGGGCCCGTCCAGAAGTTGCTATAAGCTGTGTTGTTAAGCGGCGGCAGCTAGGAATATTGCTTTTAGGAATCTTGTGCCATCTGCGTGTTTACTTTGGGCTTAGATGAGAAGTAATGTACAGGTTCCTCGAATACGAAAGGAAACAGCAAACTTTCAAAGAAAGACAAATATTTTCGTTATTTCTCTAGTAAAGATTAAAATACCCTGGAATATCGCGCAACGAGAAGAAAACTGGTTAGAAAACAAAAAAGACGCTCTTGTCACACATATTTATGGAGTAATTCCTAACTGAATGCCCAAACTCCAATTTTTTAATAATATCGCGGGAGCGTCGACAAGACGGTCGTTCAGCGTCGCTTGCGGAACCGCAGTCGCCAAATGGACGAGAGTCCCAGCATGCGCACAGATTACTTGCTAGTTACAGCGAGGTTTGCATGCCAGCGTTGCAAGCAGACGAGTAGAGTGGTTGTGTCGCGTCAGCAGAACAGCCGCGTAAACGACGCTTCAACTTCCAAACGCTCCATGCGAATTCGCGTACTATCGCCTATTTCTTCACTGCGCTTCTGCATGGGACACTCAATGACTTCCTGGTCGACTGGCACCTGTCCTGGCGCTGGTCGACGCTCCAGTGACCTTACTAAAAAAATTGGAGAGCTGTACGCGCTGATGTACAATGAGCGTGAGGGAGGAAATCAGATTCTGAAACTTCCCCGCGCTGAAAATTGTTTCAAAGGTGTGCGAACAAAAAAATTGTTAAACTCATTTCTACAACAAGTTTTTACTGCGTAGAGCTGTATTTCGAATGGCTATTATAGTCCTGGTGTCGCACTTTGACATCTGTATGTGCTACAAGACCTTTTGTTGCCCTGCCCAACCATCACTGTTTATTATTTAGCTTGGTGGCTTAAGTCGCACGCTTTAACCTCGTCTCTCTGCTGTCTCCGAGATGGATGCGTTCTTTTTAATTTCAGCCGAGTTGTTACAACAACGTTGCGGCCAATGTTACGCATTTATAAGCCAGCGATTTTCAAAAATCCTGCACACCATTTGTATGAACTGCTGACCGTATAGTGGAATTGAACTGCTGACCGTATAGTGGAATTGAACTCTCTCTGTGTGTGTGTGTGTGTGTGTGTGTGTGTGTGTGTGTGTGTGTGTGTGTGTGTGTGTGTGTGTGTGTGTGTGTGTGTGTGTGTGTGTGTGTGTGTGTGTGTGTGTGTGTGTGTGTGTGTGTGTGTGTGTGTGTGTGTGTGTGTGTGTGTGTGTGTGTGTGTGTGTGTGTGTGTGTGTGTGTGTGTGTGTGTGTGTGTGTGTGTGTGTGTGTGTGTGTGTGTGTGTGTGTGTGTGTGTGTGTGTGTGTGTGTGTGTGTGTGTGTGTGTGTGTGTGTGTGTGTGTGTGTGTGTGTGTGTGTGTGTGTGTGTGTGTGTGTGTGTGTGTGTGTGTGTGTGTGTGTGTGTGTGTGTGTGTGTGTGTGTGTGTGTGTGTGTGTGTGTGTGTGTGTGTGTGTGTGTGTGTGTGTGTGTGTGTGTGTGTGTGTGTGTGTGTGTGTGTGTGTGTGTGTGTGTGTGTGTGTGTGTGTGTGTGTGTGTGTGTGTGTGTGTGTGTGTGTGTGTGTGTGTGTGTGTGTGTGTGTGTGTGTGTGTGTGTGTGTGTGTGTGTGTGTGTGTGTGTGTGTGTGTGTGTGTGTGTGTGTGTGTGTGTGTGTGTGTGTGTGTGTGTGTGTGTGTGTGTGTGTGTGTGTGTGTGTGTGTGTGTGTGTGTGTGTGTGTGTGTGTGTGTGTGTGTGTGTGTGTGTGTGTGTGTGTGTGTGTGTGTGTGTGTGTGTGTGTGTGTGTGTGTGTGTGTGTGTGTGTGTGTGTGTGTGTGTGTGTGTGTGTGTGTGTGTGTGTGTGTGTGTGTGTGTGTGTGTGTGTGTGTGTGTGTGTGTGTGTGTGTGTGTGTGTGTGTGTGTGTGTGTGTGTGTGTGTGTGTGTGTGTGTGTGTGTGTGTGTGTGTGTGTGTGTGTGTGTGTGTGTGTGTGAGCGTGTGCGTGTGCGTGTGCGAGTGTGAGTGTGAGTGTGAGTGTGTGCGTGTGTGCGTGTGTGCGTGTGCGTGTGCGTGTGCGTGTGTGTGTGTGTGTGTGTGTGTGCGTGTGCGTGTGCGTGTGTGTGTGTGTGTGTGTGTGTGTGTGTGTGTGTGTGTGTGTGTGTGTGTGTGTGTCGTGCGTGTGCGTGTGCGTGTGCGTGCGTGTGCGTGTGCGTGCGCGTGTGCGTGTGCGCGTGCGCGTGTGCGCGTGTGTGTGCATAGCCGTCGACATAGAATCCACAATGAAAAGAACAGCGCACAAAAAGCTCTAGCGGCGGCCTGCAGTGCAGGGAACAAAGCAAGAAAAGGCGAGGACGTAAAGATAAGACCGTACACAGGGTAAATGAAAGAAAAAGCGGGGTGGGGAGACTCGGACGTTTCCCCAGAGTGACCACACTCTGGCCCGCTCCCTAGACTCCGCTTTCTCAACAGTACACGGCCAGCAGAGCCAGAAGCAGCAGCAGCGGCGGCGGAGTTCGACGCCATCTTGTTCGTTGCCCAGGTGTGCTCCGGCGGAATGGCCTCAGGGACAATTCGAAACCTCACTAGGCAAAGAGGAGGAGGGGGTGTGCCCGAGAAGGGGAACGGCGTACAGGAGTGGATGGCGCAGGCGGCGACGGCGAACGCCCCAACGATGCCGACAGCGGTGGACATAAAAACTACCGCCTTCCTCCTGCCCCCCCCCCCCCCTCCCTCTCAGCTTCCACTAGGTCTCCTGCGAGCGCTCTGCAAATGCGCGTTAGCTTGTTCCCCCTGTGTGCCGACTGCTTTCTTATTTCTTCACGGCCGCTTGATTTCTTTCTGGTCCACTCGTCGGCGCGTCTTATCCGCAGCGCTCCTCCCCTCCCTTTTCCTTAGCGCTGGCGCTGAAACAAAGTTTTCCTTCCCCATACAGCCCCCGCTGCCGAAGGCGCGGGCCGTTTTATTACGGACAAAACTGGCGGAGGCCCTCCGAACGTGTGCCTCAGAGGGCTGCTTCCTTTTCTTTTCTCTCGCTCTAGCTGTCTGTTCCTCCGCTGGGCATTCGTCTCTAATTTCGTCCTTTCCCTATTCTTTCTTTTTTATTCTTCTTTTCGTCTTTCCTCTTTTCTTCTGACTCTCTCGCCGCAGCGGTACTTTCACGCGATAACTGCGTACGTCTCCGAACCGGGGCACGTTGAGCGCCACTCGTACGAGGGTTATTAGACGCTTCCGATCTCCTTCGCAGGCCGAAATGCCCACAGCCGCGTAAGAAAGTTCCATTCGCGCGGCAAACCGTTCTGTGCTTGGGCGGGTGGGTCTTCTCTGGGTAGGACAGGACTGAGACGGTTAGTGGTCATTGTTCAGCATGTATAGAGTCGTTCATGTACGGACGTTAACTGATTAAGAAAGGAGTTCGAAGCAGATTTGGAGCCTCTATAGTAAGATCAGGTGGGCTTGGAAGGAACAGTTGCCAACGGCGCAAGAATTTATTTTTCTGTAGCTAAAAAAAAGAACCAGCATTAAAAAGTGTAATATGGCCCCAAGTCACTAAGTACTGAAGACGCACTACGTTACGGTTGTCAACACCGTACTCAGAAGTAAAAAAAGACAAACTTCAAGTGAACTGGGCCAACCTTACGTATCATTTAAGTTTGTGCTTTTCACAATGTTTACTACAGGACACTTTCTTTAAATTATGTTCGAAACTCAGTGGCGATAAATGATACCGGTGGCCACAGTGGACGGTGCTTACTCACAAAAATCTACATAAAATATTTATTTTTGTTTGCTCGACCGAATAAGATTTTGTCCGGCGTTTAAAAACTAGTAGCTGCTTTTCATGTAAATCACCTGCGCAGCCCGAAGAAAACAACAAGAAAACGACTTATTCACAGTGCAGCGCGCTTTAACACAAATCTTGTCATCATTTTATTTTTTGCTTCCAAGGTTTAACGGCAAAGGGCTACTGGAATGCGACTGCCTTTCTCACCCCGTCCAGATCACTTTGAACATCATTCGAGTCCCCAAGTGATGCACACTGATTTAATCATGCCGTTTTGTCATTCAATTATGAATGTATCTTGTCTAGTTCAATTATGAATGTATCTATTGTAACGAACCGATGAAATCTGTGCTCATAAATGTTGGTCAGCTGCGGCGGAGAAATTCACTTTCCGCAATAAAATAAGTCGTACTTGTTCGTTACGTCTCTAAAAGAGTCTTCCAACGCTTTAATTGTTCCGTTTAAAGTACATTCAACCTTGTTTGCTCCAGCAGCTGGTGCAAAATATGCCGGAGTCACCTCTTGCGTATATCCTAAAGCTTAATTCGATGCGGCCAAAATATCTGAATGCACCACGACAATGTGCATCTTAAACATATGCCCTCTCAGCTTTTGAATATTCACCACACACATTCACACGCATTTCTTTCAAGCTTACACCATCCTTGACAGAACTCACCTTAAGTTAGATGTACATTCATCCACAGCCTTGCTATTTTACTGTTATGTTTTTGTTCTTTTTATTTCTTTTTTTGCAGGAGAACAAGTTTTAAGAACAGTAAAGGTTCTTCAAATCAACGTCTACGCCATTGCACTCCTCGTACTTATTTTTTCTCAACGGGGCTAACTGCGAAAATATGCTCTTTCAACTGGAATGCAATGACCAGAAATTTTCCGGATGCGCATACAGGCAATAGGCTCTGCCGCAGCCACAGTGTTTTGCAGGCTGTTCTCTTCGACCTTGAAAATAAAAAAATATTTATGACCCCAATTATCTTCCGCGCCCACCGCTAAATTCCCCAGGAAAAAAGCGTTATAGTAGGTTTTCGTTCGACCTTGTCAGCATGCAAGTAACAAATGCAAAGCCTACTTGAATGTGAGTGTCTTGTAATTGAGTAGTAACTCTGCTTCCGCTTTATTTTATTTATTTATTTTTACGTACACCGAACGCCTGCATTCCTGTAACGGAGTAAAGAAAGGAGATGGTTTCATTACCGCGCACGCTGGATGATCGGACGGCCTTGTTAAGCGTGAAAAAGCAAGGTTGTAGAATTAGGTAGAGTCCTAAAGGGACACTGACTATCACAGCATGCAGTTATTGTTCGCCAAAAGAATTTATTCCTTGGATCTTTGTAGGTATGCTGGCCTTTGCTCTGCAGAAAATTACAAAGTATAACGCCGAGAAAATCTGATGTTGACATATTCGCGCCAGCCAATTCAGAATAGTGACGTCATTGCCGAAAACGGTGGGCAGAACTGTTTTGAGGCGTCGCCTCTGGGATGCGCGCAAGAAATTTAGTGTCGACGTACGCATTCCACTTGGGAAATCAGCCGATTGTAGCGACACCTGTGTTTAGTTTTCTAGTTTTTTTTTTAGCTTATAAAAGCTCGGTTTTTGGTCTCTTGCCGTACTCTATAAATACAGGACAACTTCAGTATTTCCCCAGGCTTTTTTCAAGCACAGTGAAGTGATTCGCAGCTTTTGAATTTTTAGGCAACACTTCAGAAGTCCAAAATGCCGAATAAGGATGTCGTAAGCAATCCAAGAGGCAGGAGGAAATCGTTGAAGAGGTGAAACCCTGCGATTGTCCCATGAGAGTGAAAGGAATACAGAACCGCTAAAATTCCCTGTACGGTTGAAAAAAAAAAACAGTCCCGTGCACCGTAATCACACGCTGTGGCCGAGAAGCGATAAAACGAAATAAAGTGTTTAGCGTTGGTACGGTGTGCAGGCATACTTTCTTTGCCGTCGACTCAACATGAAGCGAAAGAGAACTTTAGAGCCGAAAAATGCTGACAACCGGACCATAAGGTAATTTAACGACATGCGGAACACAACCCCTATAAAAATGGTCTGTAAATTGCCTATACACTTCTTATGGACTACATTGCCTTTCTTTAGATATTTCCTTTGGTCTATTCCTACTCTTTTGACTGTCTGCTAAAAGTGTATGACCATGTGTCTATAGATTGTCCTTAGGATTTGTGCTACCTATAGACTAGTCAATAGGATTTGTCTATAGAAAGTCTATAGTGTTTTTAGACAAAGTCTATGGGCAGTCTATAGACGCTGTATAAGACTTGCACTGCCTATAGACAAGACTATAGTATTTGTCTATAGAAAGTAATAGACTTTATAGACAATCGTCTAAGAGCAGTCTAAAGTCTGTCGAAAGAAATTTTTTCGGGAGAACGCAAAGCTGTATTAGGAACTTCTTCCTGTGTTTTTTTCTCTATTTTACGATTACTGTCGTGGGCATTCGTTTCGTTGGCAATGAGGCTGTAATGGAGAAATATTTATCACATTAAATAAAGAGGAAACTTTTTCCTGAGGCTGGGTGTTGTGTCGAGCAGATGTCCAACGGTTTCTCGAGGCCGGACCTTCGATTCTGCGTGCAGTCGCAATAATATTTACTTACATTATTATTTTGTTGTACTGCGTTGTATTGTACCGTAGTGTTAATGGTTTATGGCTTATGGGGGTTTAAGGTCCCAAAAAAAGCAGGCTATGATGGACGCCGCAGTGAAGGGCTCTAAAAATTTCAACCACCTGTGGTTCGTTAACGTGCACTGACATCGCGCAGTATGCGGACCTTTAGTATTTTGCCTCCACCGATATTCGACCGCCGCGGCTGGAATCGAACCCGCGTCTTTCGGGTCAGCAGCCGAACGCTATAACTGCCTAGCCACCGCAGCAGCTTTTACTGTAGTGCATTGAACCGCAGTGCAGCGTATTGTATTCTACTTAATTCTGTCGAAATGTTTATAAAGTTTTGGTTGGGGACGCGTCAGAGTTTATCATAAATTATGAAATCCAACCAGACAAGCAATTCTGTCGAGATGTTTAACTTTCATTTTATTCTACTGAACTGTATTGTACTGCATTTCCTTTTTTTTCAGGACTAGACACTGACCGCAGTCAGATTTCTCGAAGCATGTTTATTTGACCGAGTTCCCGACGTTAAGCCGACGAAAGTTTGATGCTATAAGAGGTAAACACTAATAGCGGAGCAGTGTTCTCGTTCCCTCTGCGGTTCGCTTAATAATACTTCACATTTTTCGTGCTTCAAATATTTTTTGCGATTCTCGAAGCTTTCTGCATACCGCAGTTGCTTCGCTTCGCTTACGTCAGAAATCTTAGTTAATGTCTCAGAATTACCACGGCATTCTTTGAATGCTGAATGGGCAGACATTTGAGAAAAGTTAAAATGGCAGTACCAGCGTGTTTGAGTGTACCTCCTGCGTGTCCTGCCAAAAAATGCGCCTAATGGGGATGCCAGGAATATTCGCCGGAGGTATTCTGACAATTCGCCGTAAGAGTAAGCGCTTGGAAGAAAACGCTGCGCTTTTAAGAAAACGTTGAAAACTAAGAATGGCTCGCGCGTTCATAGAGCTTTATTTGTACTTAATGCGACACAACAATGGTCACAAGTGCGAGGTGCTCTTTGCGGGATCGCATGTTCTCGAATGCGTGGTGCTATAATTTGAAAGCATTATGACAAACACGAAGGTCGACCGACTTAGAAGGATGACATTTTGGCTCCCTACACGAGGAGCTCGCTCACAATTTGCGAGCACATAAATCTCGTGAAAGGTTTGGTTCAAGCCTATGAAAAATAAACCTAGAAGTTCAGTTCAAATTGCACGAACAAAGCAAACGAAACGAAAAAAAAAAATGCCTCCTTACTTTCCTACCCATGAACACGATATTAATGAAGAATTGCAAGCAATCATTTTTGTTCAGAAAACAATGCAAGGACTCACAAAGCCCACGGGCTGCGCCTCTCCAACAAACTGATAACAAGCCCCACACTGCAGCGAAGATTACAAAGAAAACAACAAGCAGATCACAACAAAAACATTGAGTCGCACGTAGAGATAAACGGAACACGACTGTCCGGATCTTTCTTACAGAGTTCTGCTCTTTATTCTTGAAAAGTATTGCAAGGAGAAAAGTTCAAATGCCCCCTTCTCTTTTATTTCTTTCGCTTTCTGCGTTCATCTTGGAAAGCAAAGACAAACACTAACATCGGTTGTTAGGACTTATATAAGTGCTAGCGCTGATAGTACATTTCACAGAAAGCTGTAATGTAAACAAGCGCGACAGAAATTGTATTGAAGAACGTTTTACACATACCAAGGTTAGTTAACCGCGCATGTTTTTTTCTGAAAAGAAAAAGAACGGTAAGGAGAGAAAAGGTGAGGCCAGGAAGGTACACACTTAGAAAAGCAGAAAATCACCTGCAAGTCATAAAAGGGAGCTGCAGGCCCTAACAATGGACTGACGGAAAGAATGCACTGAAAGCATCCATGAACGAGAGAAGAAAGGAGAAAGGGAGAGTCACTTGAGGTAATGAAGGCTCCGTGTAGGGGCTTCGATCGCGGGATGCGAGCCCGGGTTTGCGCTATCCTGGCCGGACAAGCGCTTCGATCGCCATCGGATATCGATGCGAGCCGAGAAACTGTGTTAAGACTCTGTGTGCAGGCCCTGTGTACCTGGGCACCTGGCGGTCGTCGCTCGGGTTGGCAGCGTCGAACAACTCCGGTCGCCTCCCGAACGCACCGCTAGGCCGCAGTGCGACTGGCCACTCAGGGACACAGGGAACCCGTGAGGTATGTTTTAAAAAAATCCGCTGCTGGCTCTAGCTGCCTACTTTGACAATGATGATGAATGAGACGTTTATTACAAATAAATATTTTAGAGACTGCAGTTATCTCCCATAAGACATGTGGTGGCGCAATTAAGAAGGCAGAGCAGGTTCTAAACCTGTTTTATTTTAATGCCGGTTAAGCACAACCTTTAAATGTCGTACTATTATATACTCTGTCTACTAGGAGACAACACAAATATTTGTTCTATTTAATAAGCGCTGTACACACTCCTGATTCATTTTTTTACTGTCCCCTGACCGAAATAGCTTCGTTTCTTAAACCTGTAGCCGCTGAAGATTAATCACTACAGAGTGCACTGATTCTTTACTCCCTTTTCAAACCGCCTTTCTGTCCGCGCCCCCGTCACTTACAAGGCGCGAGATACAATAAACGTTTTGTTTGATACGTGTCTAAAGCGCTGAGATATTCGTCTTTGTTCTCCCTGTTTCAAGGCCAACGCAGCTAGTGGCCCACAACTGAACCGAACGGCTCAAGAAACGAAGTTTGTTCCTGCTATAGAATCAGTCGTCAAAACCCTTGTTTCTTATTATTTTGTTTTTCTCTTTTACAGCTATGTTCGTCTTGAATCATAGAATACATACAGCCGTTGTTTTTGGAGAAAGGAAATGTTCCTGGGGCTTATATTTAAGGAATGGAACCATTATCTATTCACCACGCGCATAATGGCTTCATGTCTCTTATCGGGCACTCCAACAAGCAAACTAAATGAGTGATGGACCATGCTTACATTAGAACGATTAAGTTGTAGATACAATTTCTCTTTTTGCAGACTCAATTGAGTAACAAGCTGCTGCAGCGCCAGGAACTAGTGCTAAAATGCGAAAAGGACAACTTATAATACAGCAAAACACGCTGCAAGAGCAAGGAAAAATTTAAACACCCACAAAATATTTCGCGTGTTTATAGAAACTCTGGCCTACATTGATGTGCACCTCGCCTTTTTACATGCTCTTTTTTTGCAGCACAAAAACACGGGTGGTTGCAACGCTGTGTTTTCCTATGAAAACAGACTGAAAAATGAAGCCCGCGATACGAGTTATTAGAGAACCATTGGAATTAAAAAACATTTAAGCGTTTTGCAATGTTTCTTCGCAAGCTGTCCACTAAACATATTTCTCTTTCCTTGTAACACAGTCACCGATATCTCTCGCTACGTGTATACATGCCCTCTATATTGTGGTGCTCGGGGCATGAAATGAATTCGCTTACTTGCTTTACTACTCGC
Organism: Amblyomma americanum; assembly: GCA_030143305.2. NCBI lineage: Eukaryota > Metazoa > Arthropoda > Arachnida > Ixodida > Ixodidae > Amblyomma > Amblyomma americanum. Next base: position 77,781 of record JARKHS020004328.1, read on the forward strand.
GTACTTTGTGGAAAGAACAAGGACAGCAACTACAGTGATGTGTATAATAAATTCAATCAGTTTTCTAGGCAAATAGCAGTGTATTCGCTGTTCGAAATAAACGAGGAAATGTTAACGATAATGACCAAAGTGCCATCAGGATTTATTTCTCTCTGGAATTAGAACACACCTTAACTTCGTAGGTGTGATAAGGAAATATTTTTTTTTACATCGAAATCAAATTTTGATTTCAAAGCAGAGGTTTGGCAGGGGTTAGTTTTTCATGCCAAGGGAATCACGCCAAAATTCAGGAATATTGCTAAAAAAGCACTACTATGATTAAAATTAAGACAGTGACGCTGCTTTGAAAGACAGGGCTAAAAATTGAGCAGATACAACAAAAGAAACTCAGAGTGTTTAGTCATCAAGAGCTGTTAACTAACCTCAAACTTCTGCGCCGCACAAGTAATTTTTTACACCTATACCTCAGTATTCCTCCTCCATAGGAGCACGATTTACTGTGATGACATGGTAGGATCTCGAAATGCACGAAGGCTTAAATCTGCTCACAATAATTGTGTTTTTTCACGTAGGAGCTCTAGCCTATGCATGAAGTCGCATTCAGTAGATTTCAGACAACTTGAACATTACATCCGGGCAGGACATGGTTCTGCTATCAACTTTGAGGTACCTAGAAACTAACTCTATACAGCCCAATAAAAGCTATGTTGAAAGAGGCCAACTCGCATTTACCGCTGTCTTAGACCTTTTTTTTTTTGCATGCAATAAATCTGAGCCTTAGAAACATTTAGTACAATGGTTTCAAGACATTATAAAATGTGAAGTAAGCGCGAACTAAGCGTGAAAATCTTGACTGGCCTCTTTAGACACTTTAGGAGGCTGTGACAAGGCGCTTGCTTTGTATAATTGCTTTCGTCAGCTGAATGGGAAAGTTGTTCCAGCCGTCTGCGCAGACGATTTCACGACGGTGTTCTCGGCGCTCTGCTGAATTGCCCGTTACGCAACCAATTAAGAGGTCACATACCAGTGAATGGGAGAAAAAGATGCAGTCAACAGGACCTTGTAACGCGGAATCCTACAAGGGTAAAGGACTTTCATTGACATGCAAATGCAAACGCTATGAAAGGGAACCGCGCGCCTGAAGAGTCTGCTACACAGCTAGAGCAGAGCCGTTCCCATGCTTGGGATTCCAGTGCGCCTGCTTAAAATATTTGTTCACGCAAACCGTAGATTAGCGCTTTCCAACACGTCCTGTGAAATACTGCAACAAGTACGCACCTGTGGTGGGGATTGTGTCACACCTGTTAAAACAATTTAACCTCAACAGTGGCCACTGCATTACCGGCATTCATTTGTATTAGTTTTCGATCAGTATTGCAACATGAGGCCTCATGTGGACGTTTTATTTTAGGGTGCAGCCACATTGTGGCTAGATAAATTCAAATTCTTGCACGCTTGTGATTTTATTAATTAAAAAACAACAAAGTGACCATCTCGCTGCTTTCTACAGCCAGCTGAACGGAGCTAAGTTACGAGACAGGTTTATACGTGTCAGACACCAGAAACTCATCAAAGCATTCCAAACCTTTTTAGATTCTGGCAATATTACCCTGCTGCTGCACGGTGCAGTGAGCTACATACGCCGGTGCACTTGTCTGCTCGTTCACGGGGACTTTCCGGCTTAAATGCAAACAGGCATAAAAAATTGTCTCGAATACCGGAATGAAATTTTCGCCCCTTCTACCACTTCTTCTGAGGTAAGCTTTTTCTCACATATTAATATCTAAAGGCAAAGCAGGCTTTACAGGAGAAGCTACACAGTTTTAGTTGCTGGATGTATCTGGAGTGCAATTATCGACATTCAAATACTTCGATTTTTGAAATCCACAAAACTAAATTGTAACTCGAGACAAATGAACAAAGCTATGCTAGCTTATTATGCAGATGACAGCGATGGAAGCGGAGACGACCAAAATTACGTTTAGGTTTTTCTAGATAGAACGAATTCAAAGTGTGAAAACAAGAAGTCACGTTCCCTGTTTTATTGTAACTAGCTATGTGTGAAGCCACTGCAAGCTATGTGTTTATGAGAGTAAACTATCACTGAGATGCGCTTTAGATGAAAGTGAAATCTCCTATAGAAAGTTGCGTTTTGTTAGAGCCGCAACAATCAGAGAAGATCGCAACGGAGTCACATCAGTGTACTTGCAGGCAGCCTTGCTAAAACATGATTCCTTCTACAGCGATGAATATCTAGTAGTAGTTCCAGCGCTCACTGCTTCCTATGCAAATTACAAAGTGCGGGATGATTAGTTACGAAAAGTTATTGTGTCCTTTGTTGTTCTTGGTAGTCTCGCGATTCTGAACACACCACCACATTTACGGTTCATATTAAGGTAAATGTACCGGCCAAACTGTTGGTACTGCAGTTTTGCATACATACTGGCACCCGAATTACTGCACCTGGATTTTAGAAATCCCGCTAATGCTATCGCTGTGAACATCAAAACTTGAGGGCCGCAGGTATACATATGAGTGTTTCCTTCACAAAACCAGTGCTCGCGGGCAGCACTGTCGAATAGAAAAATTCACAATAAACGCACAGGAATATTTTCGGTATATCATTTTAGTCGTAAACGCAGTGCAAGTGCAATACACTTTAAATCTAATCGGCGCATTATGTCTTCATATTTTCGCCGAATGAATTCACCGGCTACAGACACGGGGGATGCTTCACAAAAAAAAAAAAAATTAATAGCATAGAGTCGTCAGCATGAGCCTACTTTGTATTCCAGACGGCGAAACGGCAGTCCAGATTTTCTCGTTGGTCATTTGCATACGAAGCTGTGTTACGCACCCCAAATTTCCTCCCTCCTTCTATTAAAATTATCTCCATCACTTCATACCATCCCCCGCGCCACTAAGAAAATAAAAAAGTTCTCCAAAGAGAGAGACATTAACAGGACGGCTTACGACTAGGAGGCAGTATAAATAGGATATTTTGAGACAATTTACTCCTTTTTGTTCTCGTGAAGGGTTAACGTCTCAATATGCTGGAAGGACGACACAGAGCGGAGATTTTAGCGCTCAAAAGCGCACAAAAATGCTTAAAATGAAGCTCCTGTCCCTCTCTCATAAACTCTCAGCGAAGACATCAGCGAAAGGGGGCTTCAATTATTTCCTCTTCCAAAAGAATCGATTAGTTCGTGACCAGGAGCACTTTATCTTCAAATTCCTCGCTTCCCTCTACGGAAATAGAACTCGGCAGCCCCTCTCCGAGCGGCGTCATACGCGAACACTCCCGCGCACTCGGGGAGGTGGAAGTGTGCGCAAGCTAGTGGGACCAACCGTGAAAGCGGCCCCCGAACAAGGTACGCTCCTTTCTTACCTCTTACTCTCTCCCAATATACTCTCTGTGTTTTTTTTCTCTCGTTCTTCTCTCTTCTTTCTGGTCTCGACGTTCTTTTGACAAAATCCTCCTCCCAATTTCATCAACTCGTCTCTTCTTTTTTTAACTTTCATTTCATTCTTTTTTATTCTTTAGGTCGGCGCCCACCCGCTGGCTGCTTTTGCTTCTTACCCAACCATTTACATGTCATCTCGCAGTCGCTCCATTTCTCCCGGAAACGTTTCCTCTACGTTCGCCACTCTCCGCAGTTTTCCGTCCTTCGCGCACGCTTCATTGATCGTAGAAACTTGTTTTTTGTTTTCTATTTCTCCTTGTATTTACCGGATCGTGTTGTTTGTCTCTTTCCTACGCCCACTCACTGCTGCTCCTGTTCGGTTCGCGAAAGCCGAGAAGCTCCGAAAGTAGATCGAACGATGCGTTTCCGACCGAAACAACCTTCTTCCCACTCAGGCGGAAAAGAAAACGCGGAACAATTTCTCTTCTTCCGTCTCTCGTTTTTTTTCTACTCGCGCGCATCTGCGAATGCATATTTGATAAAGGTCTCCGCCACGACAGGACCCGTCACAATTTGATTACGAGCTGAAGCCAATGCTATCTCGCCGCTTCGGATCGTTGCTCACTCGGCTACGCGTACAGACGTCCTAAAATATTTTGTTCCAAGCTTTTATTTTCAATACTTTTATTTTTCCCCGTGCATGTGAATCTGGTTCCCTTGACAGATTTTTATTTGTATTTCATTTTAATATTTTGAAGACGCAGTGTTCTCCTTTATCTGCTCGGTAGCTATCTAGATCAACCAGTGTTTTTCCTCCCTTTTTGAGTGCACTACTCAAAGTGCTCTAAGTCAATAAACAGTACTATGCCCGGACTAGAGCGCGACCTTAGTGTTGGTGCTTCGCCCCGGAAATGGTCTACCTTTTCCAAACTAATTCTTTCAGTTCATTCTTCCCTATTTTTTTCTCTCCCATTGCTATTTTTATCTTTTATATCTACGTTTCGGCATCGATGGCGTCTCTCGATGTCTGAACTTCCATCCACTCTTTCCAGTCTACCGTACTCTGAGATGAGCCGGCTGCAAAATTTCAGCGCAACGTGAATCGCTGGAGCTGCATTTTCCATGAACTCCCTACCTGTACTTCCATCACGTTCCCGCGTGTCTGCTCTCTGTCAGGCCTTTAGCTGCATTCAAGCGCTCCCCGCGTTACAGGCACCCAGCGGAAGAAGAAGAAAGAGAGACTGAAACAAGCTCCGCAAATCTTTCAGACAGCTCTGATGGAAAGCCGACGCGTGCGAAAGGAGTGCACTTATTATCGGGAAAGGCTCCGTGTATCTCTCCCGAGACGTCGAAGCCATCGAGACCCAGATCCTGGGCCAGAATCTGAAACTAATCCAGGAGCCTGAGGAAGCTCGGCAGCGCCGTAATGCACGCTTGCATAAGTAACAAGCCTCTGGCATTTCTTTTTCATGGCTTCTACGCGGATATGTTCTTGTTAAAAGTTGGGTTCCAGGTCGGTGCCTGTGTGCATGTGAGAGGCAACGTGTTCGCCGAGGTAGGCTTTGACGCTCTGTCAAGGTGCTCTGCATAACAAGCATGTACGCAACGTGCAGCAGAAGGAAAGCGACAGGTGATGGCCTTGTACGTTGTCCAGACTGGCCAAGAAAGCAAATTGCCTTTTCTCCTTCAGTGTTTCTCTTAATTTTTTTTTGCGGAGGTTTTCAGATATTTTTTAAAGCATAGCTTGAGACGAGTTTGTACAAAGGGGTGAAAAACCCCGTAAACAATATTGTTCGTATGGTTTCGGGCGCCAAGTTCAGGATCAGCTTCAACGTCGCATTGTCAATCGCTAATATCTGAAAAAGAAACGCGAACGTTCGTTTCTTGACTTATACCATGCAATACGAAGAACTGCGGAGTTATTACAAAAATACACACATATCTTGAGAAAGGTAAACAGTAAAGTTGTGGCCAGCCAGACAGCCCAGTTCAGTCTACTCTTGGTAGCCCCTTCACGTCTCCCGTAAAAGTACCGCGCTCCCTCGGACGCTTCTGACGAAATCAACTTACGATGCGCCACCACAGAAAGTAAAGAAAATACAAATCAGAAAGGAGCTACCGTTGCTTCATTCTCGGGGTGGCTCAGAAACGCTTTTTTGGCCTGTAACCTAGTTTGGGTGCACTGAACTCGTAACGCGCGGTCGCTCAGCCGATGTGAGTAAGCAACCACCACCTCGCCCTCAAGCCATGAAAGTTACGTTTCAACGAAGCTCTCTTGTGGTTAGGCAATGTGTTGCTTGGAGTGAGGCAATTTTGTTCTCGGTAGAAAATTTACAATTCGACCGCTGTGAAGCTAAGGCTTGAAACTTAGTAAGCACAAGTTGAAGAAAGCAGCTTCACTGGCTTTCAACAACTCAGAACCATCTGCGAACGGCGCGAGTCTTAAGTATGACCTCATGGTAGCACTAACTCACATGAGAAAATCTGCATTTCGGCAAAACCCGCGGTAGGATTGTCAGTATAAGCAGTGCGTCATGCTCTCAAGCTGTGAGCAAAGTATCTTCAGTATCCTAAAATCAACTATACAGTGTATTGTAGCATGCTAAGCGTGTGTTACCTAAATCGCTACTGTTCGCTATGCACTTTTAAGCTGAAGTGCGCATCGATGTGATACGATCCTGCAACTCAAGGCCAACTCATTCGCTACAGATATGTAATCTAATGCTCTCCAGCATATCATTGGCCTGTCAGGCTAAGGTTTTTTTTTCGGGCCGCTACGCTCATGCGACCCACAGTGCACCTCCTACACGCCGTGGATTGAAACAGACCTCCATCACCGCAAGATAAATCAGCCGCGCATACTGTCCGCACACGCGAAATGAAGCGGCAGCCAGCCGCTCACCGCGATGCGGTCTAGCAATCCATCTGGATGGGTGGCGCAAACCGACGCTCATAAGGGCCGCTGCGATCATTTTTCTCTTGTCACAACGCGTTCGCCTGGCTTCGTCTCGTATGCGCGCTGCTCGGGCCTACCGCCAGACGCCGCCCCCCTCCAACTCCCACCGCACGGCTTCGCCTACGAGATCGACTGCGTGGTACGCAGGGAGCACTCCATCACCTCCCGCATTCGGGAGTCGAAGTGCACTCCACCCTTGTAACATCGTTACAAATTCGAATAGAGTTATCCTTGCACGGCTCTCTCTATCTTTGCTGCCCATCCTTTTTTCCATGGATTCGATCTCTAGTGAGCAATTTTTCTTTCTCATATCTCTTCCTTCCTTATTTCTTTTTTTTTTGTGCGTGTGGTACGGCTACGCATTTTCGCTATCCTGCGTGTACCTCACTCGTGGGAAAGTTGGTCAAAGTCAATGAATCACCTCTCCTGTCAAGTTTTTTTTTTTATCAAGGAAGGAGCGCTGGTTTTTGCGACGGGAAATGACGTTGAAGAAGATAAGTGCGAGGCGAGCGATACTCTGAGCATTTTGAATAAGTGAGATAAGAAATTTCACCTTTCTTTGACAAGATGTCGTGTCTTCTTATTCAGCGCCTCACGCAGTTATAAGTGTTACACCCGCTCCCCTCTTTTAACAAACGTCAGTAAAGATGGCAGTGTTCTCTGGATTATCTTAGTTTGGTCTGCAGCTGGTGTAGCACCAGTATTCATTTTTGTCTCTAGACTTGTAGCCTGCCTGCAAGATATCTCTACCTGTTTTCTGCGCTGTTTGAAAAAGTGTGGGTTTGGAGCATTGTGTCGCAGTGCTGTGACACCACGGAACTGTTGTTACTCGTCGAGCCAATGGCACGCATTTGTAACGGCACATTGTGTAATGCGAAGGCCAGTTAACCGATTGTCGTTAAGGATTTGGTTTCAGTTCGGCTTTACGGGGTATAGCGTCCGAAATTGACTCAGGCTATGAGGTGCGCTGTAGTGGAGGACTCCGGAAGATTTCAAGCCCCTGACGTTTTTTAACGTGCACTGATATCGCGCCATTCACGGGCCTCTAGCACTCGCTTTCATTGAAATACGACCACCGCTGCCGTGATAGAAACCGCGTCTTGCAGGTCAGCAGCCAAGCACCACATCCACCACTGATCCACCGTGACGGCTCTGTCATTAAGGCTAACGGGGTGGATTCCAAGAGAAGGAAAGCGTAGCGGGGGGCGGCAGTAGGTTAGGTGGGCGGATGACATAAAACTGCTTAGGAGGGGGGGGGGGGGGGATAAGATGGTTGCAGCTTGCACAGGACAGGGTTAAGTGAGATATATTAGAGAGCCCTTTTGGGCTGCTGCTGATGATGATGATGGTGATAATCGTGATACTGAATTATTATCAGGCGAGTTAAACTTCACATACTTCCAGTGGCCGCGAATTACAGACGGTAGCGCCAATTCCTCCTTCAGTTACGTTCATAGCGTTTGGTGTACGAGTTACCTCCATGACAACGGACGATCGATACATGCGGGCGCAGGAAGTGTTCGCATGGCATCTGCTTCACTCGCGGACTGGTTCAAAATCGAGCCATCCAGGGGATGTAAGTGGATGTATCTTTGTCCGCCTGCTGTGCGAGGCCGCTCGCTCGCCGCGCTTTACTTGGGTTTTAGTACACCCTTTCTTTACTGCTATGGCATGTTAAAATTGGTTGCGCTGCTGGTCAACAATGGTAACCGCAGCGCGAGGCCAATGTATGGAGAACAAAGAACATTTTTTTATTGCTTTATTCAGGCGTATATCCTTCCAGTTACTTTCAGTCAAAAAGAGATATTTATCACTATACACTACATCCTGCGTAACAGCATTCCGTTCAATACAGATAATATGTCCTGACGCACCAGAGGTGTCAAGTTTACCTCAAACGGCGCAACTGACTTTTCAGTACATCTTTTCGTGCGTCACTCAAGCAAAACATGTGTTATTATTCGTGCATAATTTTCACGCACTACAGAAGGACCAGTCTGTGCACAGTGAATGCACTCAATTTAACGCATGCATGATGTACCTTACACTAATAGACAATTGCAATGTATTGTTTAGTATTTACGTAAACGCGTGAAAGCAAATCACTATCGCGCAATAGTCTTCACTTTCTATGTTGATATATGCGACTCCAGTAAAATTCAATTAACATAGAGTTGCATAACCGGTTCCCAAGATGTGCCGACTCTTGCGGACCAAACCCGATGACGGATGGCTGCTTCGTCAACAGCAGGGACTTAATAATTGCTCATAATCCACAGCGCCGAAATGTGTGGTGGCTCCCGAGAAAGCGAGCGCAGGCAGCGGTTCACTTCATATCCGTGCGGGTCTCTCTCTGCACTCTTAGCAGTTCCGAAAATCACGAGCACAAAACGAAACACCACCGTAGTTGGCGCAGCACCAACATCACTAACATATGAAGGAACACAACTCCAAAGTGTCTGTTAACGGCGCCGCAAAGCAGGCAACAGCGCCCGAGATAACGTGCGACTGACGGAGTTCGCGAAAAACAAGTTAAGGATGCGCGGCGGTTGCAACGGCCACTCGGGTCTGAAATTCAAAAGAGATAAAGAGTGAGAGAGGATTTCTCCTTTCAGAACATCCTTGCGGTTAGATCTTGCCTTTTACTACAGACGCTAGCGTCAATTCCTCCTTCAGTTACGTTCAAAACGGATGGTGTACGAAGCTACGGCTTCAGCGGAGGTTTTTCAGTTAGCCGGGACGGAAGTGGCTCGCGCTTTCCTCCGCCTGGTATTATTGCATCGCCATATTGGCCGCGTTTGAATTCATAAATACGTAAGGATTGAGCGACGTAGGGTATGTTCCTCCAAGGAAACCTTCAGGGGAAACCCAAGAACACACCAGTAACATTTTTTTTTTCTAAATGAAACAGATTTTTCCCGTACAGCGAACAACTGTGTTTTATTATAGAACTTCAGCAAATCTCATACCTAAATGTAGTTGCCTCTTGCGTAGCGCGGACGCAACTATGAAATGCGAACACTTTCAAACTAGGACTTTTTATCTATGCATGTATGAGACATGAGAAAGTTTGCCTTTGTTTCCATCCCTAAGCTTGAAATTGCACCGTACAAAATCACAAACTAATAACTGAAGAAAATATGGTTCAAATTAGTGTGACGCATTCAAAGCGAGAACGAAGTATTGCTTTTACTCAAAATTTATGCCTAAATATTGCTCCATTCTGTACACTTTCCTGGCACATTAAAGGGGCTCTAAACCATGCTTTGGCCTACAGCCAGCTAAATCCATTCAGCAGGCACAGCGCAGACTCCCGGGGTACTGTTAACAATTAACGCATTTTTACGTATGAAAGCCACCTCCGAAGCAATGCAAGCCGTAGTTGAAGCTTTTGGAATAATTGAGACTTCCTCAGCTTCTTCAACAAACGCAGTTCTTCAATACGTGGTCGTTTTTGCTTCCAGCTTCCTTCAAAACGTAGCCGCAGTGCCTGGGGTTGAACAGACCAGCTCAGGCTCAAAATTAGAACTCCATATCCAATGAGCCACCACATCAGGGGCAATCACGCATTTCTGACGCGGAATCTCTTCGATAATTTAATATTTGCTTCTAGTGTATTCACCCAAACGCCACGGACCGAACATGACATAGACTCAAGCTCTAATTCGCAAGTAAAAGTTTTATGCTTCTAGAAATGGCGTCTTGAACTGAAGTAGTTGTGCCAGCTGAGTATTTGTATTTGTACTTATTTTTGATGCAGTTACAAGCATCATTAAATGTACAACTTCTTTGCTGAAGCATTTAAACTTTGCAGAGGGAGTGTCCCCTTAATTGTGTTTTATTACGACCAATAAGCCACAACCTGCAATGTGAGGTTGCAGTTCACTTCGCGAAGCAGGGCTATCCAGGAATGCTGCAATAAGCCACAACCTGCTATCTGGGGTCAGAGTTCACTTCGCGAAGTTAAGAACTCGGGAGAGCGTGGCTGACAATACCTGTGACACTGTCTCGTTACACATACCTGCTTTACCGATGAGGCCACACGTAGTGTGAGCGACCAAGGCGGTATCATCTCCAATTATCAGTGGCACTGCATGCACCAAGGATGTCTGTGGTTGCCATAGGAACAAGACAGACGAGTATGCATCAATTTCTGAAGCACCGCCTGGCTCGCGCTGCACATACGTGCAATCCTGCGGATAATTAATGTGGCACTCACGTGACAGTGCGGAGGTGCCGTTGGGAACGCGTTAATGTTTTATTGTCACCATTTTCTAGACATGAACGTCGCCACGACTAGTTGTGCCAAATCGCTCCAAAGTGAAGTGTATGGTAATCATCCTGCGTTTCCAACGGAAAGCTGGTGGACCTTATGACTGCTGTTATGTTGTAACAGAGTATCCCGGTGTATGGCGAAAGTTCGAATGTTCTCTTCCGTTTCCACTCTCTATAGCACCGAGAGCGGAGTCTCAGGGCACTGGTGATGGTGTCAACGCGCGGCCAGAACAGGCGGGGTAGGGCAGGGTCGTGTGGTCGAATCCCGGTCTCGGCGGCCACATTTCGAAGGAAGAGAAATGCACAAACGCCCGTGCGTTATGCGATTCCAGCATCACGCTAGAAAACCCCTTGGGGTAGAAATATTCTGGAGCCCTCCACTACGGTGCCTCTTTCTCAATTCCTTGTTTAAACCTCTCCTTCATCCCTTCCCTCATGGCGTGGTTCACTGGTCCATCGAGAGTGCAATACTTACTGGGAATTTCCTTGCTCCATTTTGCAATTCATTCGCAACAGAAGCATCTAGGCAGGGTCGAGGCGGCCGCGTTTCGATGGAGGCTGAAATGCAAGCTGCTTATGTGCTGTGCGATGTCGGTGCACATTAGAGAAACCTAAGTGGTCAAAATTAATTTGGAGCCCTCCACTACGGTGCTTGTTTCTTATTCTCCTTCAGCTCCCTCATTCTTCCCTTCCGTCATGGCGCGGCTGAGGTCTCCACTAAAAGTGGGGCAGTCAATGCTCTTTTTCTTTTCACAAAAGGAATTTTCATTCTCATCTTTTTTTCTAAGAAAAATGAAGAAAGAATTTCCGGTCTAGAGAAACGGCAAAGATTAAATATTGTGCCTCTGATCTCCCCTTCTTGTAGCGCAGTCATAAATGCTGCTTTGAAACGAAATCCCTCAAATTACCAATTCCATAGCGCTTGTCATGATCGACACAAAGATGCTTCTGAGCCATTTAGCCTGTAACACATTGGTGAAGTTCTTCCCTTACTTCCCGCAGTACGAAGTCCCACGCTGAAAAAAGGTTGCAAATTGTAATATATTCATTTCACGTTTCATCAAGTAGCGAATACCTCTGCCAAAGTCGATCACTCGGTTAATTTTTCTTACATTCTTCATCATCGTTTTGTCAGTCGCAGCTCATGCATACATTGAACTTGCTTCCTACTTAAAATATTTTTTCAGCTTCAGAACTCTTGCTCGGAGTTAAGAAGCATGTGGTCCACTACATAATGCTACTTTTGCTCAGATTCGCGCAAGAGCTTTCAGCCATTACTGGATGTCTTTTAAGAGGTTAGCACTAGAACGCCCATTTTCTAGAGCCGGCTTCGCACAGTATTACGCCGTTAACGGCAGCGACTGCTACGTCCGTGGGAGCACTAATGCTAACGCATGCATTGCCGCATGAATTGCACTGATCGTCTGTGACTTAATTCCTATCTACAATCACTTTCCATTTACTCGATATCTTCTCTGATTCAGCGACGCTCATAAAATAGTGTTTCGAAGTACAAAGTTGTTCCTTATTGAAAGAGAGATGATCAATCTCAGCTTTTCCAAGGAAGTATGCTGAGCAATTACGCTTCCACCATGCAATTTTTTATCTTCTACAGTGTTTCCCTTTGCCTCATCATAAGTAATTAGAGGATATAATTATCTAAGACACTTTCTCACGTGGCACAAAATCTTCAGGTTCAAACTATTATCGCCGTTTTTTGTGTGTCTTAGAGTTTTGGTAGCTGATCATCCTGTTCGGTCGCCTAAAGCTTCTAGCAACTTCTCAGAAAGCTGCATAACTTTGTATAACTGCGCTTGGGTGTGCGCTAATAAGTAATAACTACCTTATTTGAAATCTATGTTACCTACGAAGTTCCACTAAACATTGGACTTCATAAAAACCAATATGATAGACCGGCCTTTTTACTCCGTCTCGCAAGAAATTTGCAGCGCCGTGAAGGCTATGGCGCGCGCTGCACAAATGTGTTCCTTCGGACCACACAAACCACGACTGGTGGCCCCACAACTAGTAAGGAAAGAACACCAGTGTGCAGCTGCTGCACCCAGGTAACTCGGCCGACTCGGCGGCCGTCATTTTTACCAATTGCGGCGCACTTCTTTGCAGCAGGCCTCCGCAGTGCTGTGTTTTAACGGACTTTCTCGGCCAGTGAATGAAACATTAATTGTAGTTTTAAAACACCATGCTGAACTGCCGTTTAAGTTACTGCAATAACTGCTAGAAAAATGGTCACAACACTGATAAAATATTTTAGAGATTATTTGTTGTCTTCCTTGGTCTTGATTACGTAAGAGAGCTCTACCTTCCACAGTGTTACAAACTACTCGTATGGTGGAGTATAGGCATACTTATCGTTTCCAAGCCCGAAAAGTACGCTCGCTACCCAAATGAACCGGAGCTCCTAAAAGCTGCCACCCCTCCGCTCTGTTCATCATGGTTATTGTTAAAGCAGTACAGGACGCCGATGCAAGTCTACTGACTTCAAGCATGGCTTGGCTGGTATCAAGTCTACGCTGTACCTGGTACGGGCCATGCCAAAAAAAAACGCGGTGAATTGGCGCAAAGTATTACAAGAAAGGAACGTGTGCCTCTGCAACTTCGTCGTAATAAGCGAATGGAGCCGCGTATCACATCTTTCACCTTGCCAACTTCTTGAGCAACCAACTCCTCGTCGACCACAAAGCCAAGCTTGATTTCGGCTGCGGTTAAAAAGAGCGCCAATTTCGATCTGTTTGCGCTCTGATATATCTGCGCTGTCATTTCCAACATCCTTGGATAAAATTTTTGAATACTGAAATATTGCAGAATATTGCTATGGAAGGTAATGGTCCATTCTTCTCATGTGTGGCGAAATCTTTCTTTCAAAGTGTTTCCAAGGATCGCACCGAAAAGTTAAGACTGCCTTAGAAAACCAATAGGGAACGCTTTTGACGGTAGCAAAAACCTTAATAGCAAAACAATTCAACGCTGTCGACGGAAGATCTGCGGATGCATTGATTGTTATATCGAAATCTCACAATATATGAAAAAAATGCGTTCATAAACTGGTTTCTGTTGAAAAATGCTTTTGCCCAGAATTGTTGGGTATGAACCGGCGCGCCTGGACCTTGTGTACAATAAATGTCGCTAGGTTTCTTTGCCTGGTGAAGAGCCAGCAACATCGTGAGGAATCTCTGCCGGGGCTGCAACGTTATTTGTGAAGCGCATTCTGGGTGCCGGTTAGATGCCTGCGGCATCTTGGAACCGGATGAACAGGTCCGGATGACTTCGCACTTCAGAGTCCAGGCGTCACAGCATGTGTTTTGTCTTCTTTGCAGTGCGCCACATTCCTTTGGTGCAACTTCTAACGAGTGGTGATAGAGACGTTTAGCGACATTTTTAACAGGAAGTCTTTTGGGACAACTCGAGAAGTTGCGGGCTGAATACAGGCTATATTGGTGAGGCCGGTTTACATGCCAGTGTACTCATTTGACCCACTGTGCGCACCTATTGCATAAACGCGGTTCAGTGCTTATCGGACTCTAGGTGCTTTCGAATTGAACCCTACCAATGTATTTGCGCAGCTCGTCTCGAAGTGAAACTCAAGGTGACGCATCCACGGTTACCAGTGGGCCATTCAAATAACTTCTCACTCGGCGGCTTGACAGTGGTACTGGAGGATTTCTGGATGCCTTTTTTATCCCATTGCCAGTTACAATTTTGGCAGGTCCAGCTGACACGGTTTTATTGATCACAAGAACGCCCTATGTAGTTCTGAATCTATGCCGAAACATCGTACGTTCTATGCGAGCAAAACACGATATCCAGAGTACCAGCTCCTCTGGATGAGACCCTTTGCCTGGCTTCTGCAAATTGATCTTGACTCTTCTGGTATTGACAACCTAAGCCGACGATGTCACCGTCCGGACCAGGTATCATGACATGTTTCCCGATGTATTCTCGCTGAGAATTCATTGCTGAGAGCCCTGCTGAGAGCCCTTCGAGCTTTTAGTTGAACGTGTGCCGCCTCAGAGCAGATTCGAAGTCTCATGATTCACAAGTCTTCGCTCTTTTCCGCAGACATATTTGAATAAATGCGAACTGGCGCCAGAAAAAGAGGGCAACGCATACAATACAGTACTAGCGCCAGTCCTAGTTTTACTACACCAGTTTTCATTTATGAAAATATGTCTCGTTACAGCGAACTAGCTCAAACAAAAGTCTTGCTGTTCCGAACTCTTGCATGGCACTTGAGGGTAAGCATCTTCAACCGTAACTGGTGCAGGAGGAGGTTAATTAGAGGTCAACGCGTGATCATAAATATGATCATTAAGCAGGATCATGACTTTCCTACTGAAAATGTATATAGGTTTGAATGGGTCAGCAAATAGTATTATGGCACATTTGGTTTGGCTTTATAGGATGGACGTCCCAAAGCGGCTCAGTCTATGAGGGACGCCGTAGTAGAGGACTTCGGATAATTTCGACCACCTGGGGTTCTTAACGAGCACTAACAATGCGCAGTACACGGACCTTTCACATTTTTACTCCAGCGAAGTGCTACCGTAGCGGGCGGGTTCAAACCCACGACTTGCATGCACTGTGTGATATAAGTGCACGGTATTTAACCTCGGGTTATCGAAGTTATACGGAGCCCTCCACTAAGAAATCACTCAAAGGCTGAATTGCTTTGGAAGCTTCATCCTATAATGTTAAACGAAATGCGCCGTAATCCTATTTGTCGACCTATTCAAACCTGTACACATTTTTCAATAGGGTTGGTTTTGGTGTAATTGTGTTAACCCCCGAGCTGACTAAGATCTTCACATCTGTATATGTCATGACTGTGTGCGTCTTGTGTCCAATATGTTAGGTACGTAGATTGTCCTTAGAGACCTAGTTAGTGCGGAAAGACTCAGGAGAGTCGATTTATTCATTTCAGAGTTGTTGCACTTTTCCTTCTACATTTACTCTTTTTTTTTCTACGCATTCGTCTATTACAATAAAAGAATTCTGACAACGAATGCCAAGATCCTTTTACATTACATCTAAATAAAAAAACGAAAAACATTTGTTCTTCAGCAGGCGTAGCTGGGCTGACGACGATATTGAGTTCAACCGGCTGACAACTGCCAAATCCGCATCTTTCTTGTCACGGTGGACGCTCGCGGTTTCGTTACCTACAGGATGCACTTGCTTCGAAAATACTGATGGCTGTTCGTGAAGGCCTCAGAATTCGTTCAGTCCCTGCATACAAACACGGTAGCGCTGCACTAAGATCGCTGATTCTTTCATTCTGAACGGGTCACGTGTAGTCTTGTCGAGGATCATATCCTCCCAACTGAAGTACACAATAAGGCCTTAAGCGTCATCACCGGTCTTCCCAGGTACGCCCAGCTCAAAGAATTTCCCTCCTACAGAAGTCTTCTCCCCTCATAACCCACACCCAGAACCACACCACTCGCCTTCATAACTCACAGAACGAGCAAAGCCTTTTCCGCTTCCTAACACGCATGCTGCCAAAATCTTCACATCTAGGGTTACTGGAAAGCACACGAAGCAGCCCCCTACAAATGCGCCTATATGGAAGCAAAAAGGGAGTCAGTTGTCTTCTAGCGCACGCCCTTTTATGAAAGAGAGTGCGCTAAAGGGCAGCTTACTCTCTTTTCACTCCTTTCTGTTTAGAGTGTAGCGTAGCTACTCTTAAGCGACCGCTGAAACCCACCGCCACAACTAGTGCTCCCTCATGACCATTTTTATGCGCTCACTAAAGCTAGGTTCAAAGGAGCGGAACGGACAGCAAACGATCCTCGCGGACTGCCTACCACGTGACGCAAACGCCCCTCCTCTGAATGACTGTACGCTTCTTACGCCTATTCCGATTGGGGCGCAACACGCTCAAGGTCAGTCAGAGGAGTGACGTTTGCATCACGTGGTAGGCAGTCAGTGAGGATCGTCCGCGAATCGGTGCGCTGTCTGAACCCACTATAAGAAGCCATTCATCCTCCCACAGTGCATTTAGGCGGTCAATCTTCTTAGCACCGTACTAAAAACGATAGTTGTAGATAAGACTCCCGCCTCAGTAGGTGGCGTTCGCCATTAAGGTCCTTGTTCATAGGAGTTTAAAGGAGAACGCTTTCTCGGGTTCTGGGTGAAGGGGACGCAGTCCTGCCATATCGCTGTCACTGCGTCCTTCATGACGGTAGTGAGAAGTCTGAGAGCTTTTGTCAGAAGTTGTATTACGTAAGAGCGCTACGTTTGATTTAGCGGTACGTGATCATTGGCAGGATGTGATAAACTTAACAAAACGAAGCAACCAATCGTAGACCGCGGTTCCGTGAAAGCAGTTTCGCGAGTGTTAACATGAGCGCCTACACACCAAAAGCAGCACGATCCTTTTTGACAGCGTAAACAAAAAAAAATTTATCGCGATCTTAAGAAACAACTAAGCTTCGGAGAATGAAACTACAGGGCGACCGAAGCGTGAGAAGTGGAGTGCGTTACAAACCGGAGCCTTCAAAAGTGTTTTTCAGAAATTTAGCTTCATGAAATAGGTGTTTAAAAGTGTGGTGAATTTTGAACAGGCAACATGAGAGCGACTGTTTTCTTTTTTCTGTTCAGTCACGCAGGCTATAACTGTCGCGATTTCCGTACGATGTTATGAAACC
Source organism: Amblyomma americanum (assembly GCA_030143305.2). NCBI lineage: Eukaryota > Metazoa > Arthropoda > Arachnida > Ixodida > Ixodidae > Amblyomma > Amblyomma americanum. The sequence continues at coordinate 95,081 of JARKHS020004328.1, forward strand.
TTGCGAAAGACACAGTGAAAGAAATGCAGAAACCAGCGTGAACAGATGTCAGCCTTTTGGTGAAAAATACCAAAAAACAACAACAAAAGGAGAACCGCGCACCGCTTCAGTAATAGAAGAGGGGTAAAGGAAAGGCTTTGCGGAAGTAGAGTTTTAAACAAATTTTCTTCTTCCATGAACCGATCCCTCAACCGATGCAATAGCGCCGCCAAAGTGCTCAGATGGGCGCGGTACTCTTGACGACGTAAGATGAGATGCTGTCAGCCAAAACTTCAATCTCATGCAAATTTGAAAGCGTTCCAAGAACCACTGCGATTCTCAGTCGCGAGCAGATAGACCGTAGCCAGTTCTAGTTTCCGGCTCGGGCACGGTGTAAGAGTAGTGGCTCGGGGAATGTACCTCGGAAAAAGAGAAAGCATGTCTGTTACACAACGAACTTTAGCTTTTATGTAGCGGACGGGTTACATAATCTTTCTTTCTTTCCTTCTTTCTTTCTTTCCTTTTTCCTTTATTTCTTTTCTATTCCTTTCTTTCTTCCTTCCTTCCGAACCGTGTGGAACGAAGCACCGTAAAATACAGCTCCAGCTCAAAAAGCTGGCTGCAATGCGCCACCAAACAGCTTCTTCAATTGAAGTCCTACCCAACAACTGACTTTTTTGCTCGGTTGTGCACTATACCACTAAACTTGACCAACAACTCGCACTTACAGCGCTCACTTCGCAAAGAATTTCGATCTAGGAGGTCATGAAAGGCTTTCTATTCAGCTGCGAATAAAAAAGAAAGTGCGGTTCTCTGAAAGGTATCCGCATGCTCTGCGCTGCGCGCATGTATTCCGATAGAAGGCGCCAGTCACAGTATACAGTCTCAGCCAGCATGTTGCTTATAATATTGAACGCGGTAATACACCATTTGATGTGGCAATGACGGAAGGTTTACAACCCCGAGAAATTGTGCAAGCGACCACCGAACCAACGGCGGCTGTAAATTTTCTTACGTTTTTGTGGTTTTTGCCTTTTGTTTCTCTATTTTTTGCTGCAAAAGTACTGTTCGTATCTGCGCCCAATAAAACGCTGCTGGGGCGGCTTTATGCCTGTAGAATGGGGACTACAGAAATGATTACCCCCGTATCCCGCGTTGCTTCCTCGACACGCGAGGACCGCAGTCGATAACATTTGTGCCTGAATCAGTCGTGGGCTCCGGGCAAAGTAAAGGGCATGACTCAAGCTTGTATGCATACAAAGCGCTTGAAATGCCATCTCCACGTTCTTGGTTCGGAGGTCACCGATATTTACACCATTTCATTATGTTCTTCTTAAAACACGAGCTAAAAAGGCGGGTCCTGTTAGCTTGTCTGAAGCGAGTAGCGGTGTCACGTGATTGTATGCAAGGCATCGTGTTTTCGCCGTTAAATGCATCGGTTGTAGGTTTTCCAGCTTCTCCTAAAGCAAACCTTCATTACTGTCGGCTGGTCAACAAATAGGGACGAGCAGAAAGCTGAAAACCTTTTTAAGTGACCTTACACGACTGGTGAAAGCGGACTGCTAGGTCACAAAACTGTTCCATAGGTGGTGGACAGTAATTCATTATGTATACATCGAAAGTGCCGTTACTTCGAATTACCGGCAGTATAACGCAAGGCTACACCCGTCAGCAGCTGCTAACAACCGTAACCTAAGCATCTTTTCCTCCAAACAAAGCAAACATTTAGAATAATCTACAAGAGAAGCTGCAGCGTTGACCAGCAGCTCCAAATGCCGACGCGCTGACCTCGGCTGGGCCGACGTTGCAACGCAGGTCACGGGGCCCCCCATCGCAGGGCCTGGCGGTCAACGCGGGCTCGGTGGGGAAACTGGGTGCCACGGTGGCACCGCTGCCCCGTCAGGGAGGCAGTAGCCGGAGCGCCAATATTGACACTGCTGCACGAGTTCCGCAGGACGCCCGCCCAGCTTCTCGATAGGGACGACCATATAGGAGAGACGACCAAAGACAATCAATACGCGGAAGGCAGCAGTCGGGGCCTTCGCCTTTGGTCCGGCAGGAGAAACAAAACGACGGTTGTCGGAAAGGGGGACAAAGCGAAGAACGAGCGAAGACAGACAAGAGGGATAAGCTCAGTCTGAGGAAGAGAAGGAGTTGAAAGAGGGACCTCAATCAAGAGGAGTCCTCGGGCCCTCCTCGAGCAGACACCACGCTACCTGGCCTCTACACCCCCCCTTCCCCTCCCGGCCTCCTTAGAATCGCTGCCAATTGCACCTGCACGGAAGGCGAAGCTTAGCGACGCCTCTTCCGTTCGCCTTAGCTATTCTTCATGCCCGGCGACCCGCGCATCCCCGCAACACAATGAGTTCCTCTGGCTTCTCTCTGTGTTTCTCCTGCCGTGCGCCTCTGGTGGCCCTTTAGGCACGCCCGCTCTCTCTTTGCGGGCCAAGCATTATTCCTCGCTGATTTCATTCGAGATTGGGTTGCGGACCCTCTGGCGCTTTCTTTTATTCAAGTCCTGACCGCGTAATAACGAACCTAAAGAACGAAGTCGCGCTGGCACCCCGACAAAAATAACTTAGTTACGCATCCCTTGCGTGCGCAGTGTCCCGGTAAAAATTCGTTCGTCGCTCGGTGCGCGAAGAGGACAATGTAAAACAGCGTAAAGATGACAGTGTAGGACAATATTTCGTTTCGTTTTTTTCCTGCTATAGCTTTCCGAGCGAGAAATTCGCTCGTATTTAATCTCCAGCTACGCATGGACAAATATAGTTTAAGGTAGCCGCAAGAGTGATTAAGGCAGGAAGTGAGGAATAAGGAAGGGTAAGTTGCTAAATATTCCTAAGGAAGCCTAAAGTCATCAGTCGTCGCAAGGTCTTTCTCTACTTACATCCAATTGGTCCTGCCTTACCCCTGCCGCGCTTCGTCTTCTTACCAGCAAATTTCTTCATTGTACGTCCCCATCCGACTTTACCAGCCTTTTTTCTCTTGCTAAATGAACTCTCTCACTCTGACAGAGTGTCTTCGGGGACGCCGTCACTCACAACAGAGTTTTTAGACACACATGCAGCTTTTCGCTAATATTTCGACCTTGGCTTCATGACAGAACACCGGCACGTCTAGTCGGTTATGTGCTGTCTTCCTCAGCGGTACCGGTAAGCTGCTCTTCATAGCGTTCTTGCCAAATGCAGTCTAATTCAGTCATATTCTGCTTTTGATTTGGTCACCCAAATAGATCCTAAAGATAGCCCTCGGCTCTCAGTCCTCCAGAGGCAACTGAGCGTCTACCCGTGGCAGAGGTCAGACGTATGACGCCTGTTATATATGGCTACCAACAATACTTAGGTCTGAACAGGCTGGAATTGGAAACCAAAACAACTGTTTGAAGGAAACAGAACTATGTGAAAGTTTTTATTAGGACTATAAGCACCCCTGTCGGAAATTTCGAAGCCAGGAAGCTTCCTTTTCTTTGTTGTAAATAAAAAATTATCACGTTATCTAAAAGGTTAATACATCTTCATACAGTACAGTAACCGCAGGCTTTGTAACCGAGGATTTATGACTTTTTTCCCCGCTAACTACGTAATAGGTTGATCTGCGCTATATGGAGCTATTGTGAACATTTAGGGTTTAAAGTCTTTACTCAGTAGTGACAAATATCGACATGGCTGCCAAGTGAGCTTTGTCGGGGCATAGTACCAAACCAAAGGGCTCTGGTTATGATTGATATCTTGGCATTTTCTGTAAATGAACGGTGTTTCTCTTTTTGAAAGTGCATACACACTTTAGCGGAAGCAAATTCATTCACGATTCTGCCCGGATACCGCCTTGCTATGCGTGTGTCGTTTATTCGTATTATCCAGTCCCTTGCAGTATCAGTCAGGCAGCTACGGATCTCAAGTTTTATAGCGGGTACTCTGATTCTAGCCTTTCTGGACGCGAGGTTATATCTAATCCATTCCTTCAAGTATCTAAAGGAGTTGCGTTATTTAAATGGCACGCTGATTTCGTGTCTTTTCGGTCATATTATGAAGGGACAAATCGCTACCTTCTATCAGCATGTGTGATGCTGTGTTCGAACGCAATATTTGAAAGTGATGGTATGGAACTGCATTCTGACAGTGTCTGAGGGTGGTGACTACTCCCTCTTCCTGCCTTCTTCCATGTGAAATTCTACTGGAACAGCTCTCGCATCTTTTCTGACAATAAACCTCAATTTCGAGCGTCATTAATATGATAATTAACGTAGGGTTATTTATTAGCTGGAAACAATGTTTCTTACTCCCATCTGACGCAGGTTTATTGTTTCGCTTAACACAATACTGACCACAACCAGTATAAACTTCTAAAAATTCAAACTAGGGGCACCTTTATTACACTACAGTTGCGTAAGGGCCTGAATCGAGACTATCCACTCATATGTTGCAGCCTTTATGTTCGCTGCTAACAGAGCTGAGTTAAAAAGACTATAAACCTCTCTTAGGTGCTTCCAGCGGTTCTGTGACGCATTTTATCGCTTTGTGTTATGAGAAATCTTCTCTAAAACATTACCCACGAAAACAAATACACAGTAGGACAATTAATATCACACATACTGGTGTGTACATATACTCCTTAATTTGTCAATGTGATTGAAACGTGGAATAAATTGCCAATTGGCATTATGGACGAGAAAAATGCAGAAAATTTTCAGTTACGCGTGGATACATTCATGGTAATGGCAAGTTTGTTTTAATGTGTTTTTTTTTTGTTTTCAGTAAAACTGAATTGTTTTTGTACTTCTTTCCCTCTCTGTAACGACCCTCGTTACAGGGTGAAGATTATAATAAAATAAAGAATAAACCCAATCAGTGACTGAAGAAAACAGTACGTTTAGTGCTGCCTGCTGCCAAGATGGCTGTACCTAATAATAAAGATATCATGCCTATGATCGCCTTCGTACTCTTGCAGAGTTCATACCAAGCTACCTTCCTACTCATTTTTTCTCCTCTCTCTCTCTCTAGAAAATATTTAAAACAATTTGATGTTAGATTCCTCCTTCTCAGTACCTCATATGGGCAGATTCCTGCCATATTTGCAAATTATCACAGCATTTATAAGCAGTGAAGAACGGCATGAAAGAGGTGACTGAAATAATCGGTACCGCTTTCTAGACAGTTTTCTTTTATTTCGTTAATTTTCTAAACCTTTCAGCCGAACTAATCTCACTTAGCATCGGATTTTTTCGGTAGGTAAATGTGCTATGAGGAAATGCGATCGTTTCCACCTCTACGTTTCGTGCTTCGGTACAACCCGCGCGATAAGCGAACAGTAGACAAAACTCATCTACTCTGGCACTCCGAGAGTTCAGTACCTCATATTACAATAATATCCATTATAACGTTTTTGCTCCTCATCTGAGACCTTGTCTGGCTGAGACAAAGTTTTGACTGTTGTATGAAAAAAAAAGTATGAAACTTTTTGCTCACTTCTCGCTTCCAGAGTAATAAACTAAAAAATTCACGTAGCACAAATGTGTAGAGATAGGAAAAATAGCTAAGATTTAAATTGAAGTCTACGGGTAGCTCCAGTGAAGCATATACAGTAGCCCGATAAACAATTACGATCTCTATCACGCTAATATGACGTCTTCGAAAAGGTACGCCTAGAACTGCCGAACTAATGACTAACACTCGTGACATTCGTTTTCCAATTACATCTGCGATCATGAGATTTCCAGGAGATACAGCCTAGTTTGGTGCAGTATCTAAGTATGCGTATTATTTTTCTTTTCGCTAGAACTTGAGGCTGTTTTCCCTGGGATTCACATCAGTGCCACGCATCATGGTATTGTTTGGCTGGCATAGCAGTTTCTTCATAGACAGGTCCGCGTGGAATGCAGTGTTTCCTTAGATAGTACGGTGAATATCCTTTAAAGTATCGCCAACGTTTATTGCAGCCAGTACTGAATTTCTCGGCTAAAATCTTTCCGCAGCGTGGCCGAGGTGTGGAAGTAAGAATATCTTCAAATTGGGCCGAAAATCACTACTGCAGTAGATGACTAATCCCGACAAAAGAAGCAGTCATATCACTTACATGCACAGCCAAAGCACGTGCCAGTATGAAGTCACATGTCAGACGTCACAAGGCTCCCTTGCGTAGAAGGCAGTCGCCGACCGATGTGGACAGGAGGGAAGGATTTGAAGAACTTCAAAGCCGTTCTGCCGAACTCCTTTAGAACTTAGGAGTTGGAACTGTGTCCACTCGCAAACAGGAACACCGCAGCTCCACCTACAGTGCTGTACAACTGCTTTCAGGAACCATGAAATGCACTATTGTGGAGTCCAAACGGAAGGATGACGTGGTGCCTCTGGGAAATAAATTGGACGCCGAGCCGACTTCGAGGCACCCACTCACAACACCATGACAGAGACACAGTACATCTTCCTTCGCTTCCCGATTAGTCAGATGCCTGGCAACGTCTTTGACGCAATAAGGAAAAGCGAGGACTCCAGCGCTGGAAACGCCGAGGCGCCAACTCCCCGAGCACGAGGTGTCCAGGGCTAGCGCTCTATGCCGCCAGAGAAATCGGCGCCGGGGAGCGACGCAGCGCGCGATCCGCGTTTCGCGCCGGCAGTGTGACGCCGCCGCGTCCTGGGCCGGTTCGGGAAAGCGCCCGGGCCCGGACCCGGCCTTCCTTCCCCCTCCCGCCCCTAGCCCCCGCCAACACACTTCCCAAACTTCCCTTCCCTCCCCGCCGCCCCGTTTTTCGACCTCCTCGCCCTCTACCCTTCCCGGCACCGAAATAGAGGAGGCGGGAGGGCAAGAGGGGCCCGGGAGGAGGAGCCACGGGCACTGTCTACCCGAACCGACCGGCCTGCCTGCCGACCGACCGACCGGCGGCAGCGGCGACCGGGAATCAGAAGCGAGACAAGAAAGAAAGAAAACATATCAGGTGGGAAGAAGCGAGCTAGTACTTTTTGCGTATCCCCTCACGTATCCGGCGCCGCTCTCGGTACAGACAGGGGCGGGTGCCGGCGTGTCGCGATCGATGCGTTTCTTCCCAGAGGAGAGGAGGTATGCGGCGCCATCTAGGGGCGGAGAATGCAGTGACGTTTCTGCGTGGGGACCAGCGTGTCCAGGGACCGCGTGGCAAGGAGACGGACGGCGACGGTTTCCGATCAATCGCACGTCTCGCGTGTTCCGTTCACGGGACGACGGCACGCGTGCCACATTGACCTGGTCGCATGCACATGCTTGCGGACAGGCGGCCAACAATCGGATGTTCTGGGGCCGCTGTGCGCGGAGAGGTGCTGGTACCACATGCCTTTTTCTTGGGTGGTAAGCATCGCAGTCATTATTGGCCGCCGCCGGAACTTTTTCGTTGATTATTATCATAAAACCCTTTTCCCAATCTCAGGCAGGTCGAAGGGCGAAGGAGAATCTGAACGGTAGTGTTTTTCACAGTAATCTCCCAGAAAGATGCGAACAAATGCATCTGAAAACGCCTTTGATTTCTTCGGCGCGGTTTTCTTTTCTCTCTATTCAAGACTTAGAACGCTAGCCACAGAAGCAGTAGTCTCGACGTATTTGCGTTGGTTCTGTCGAGCGGGTTCGCATAGATTCCGCCGCTTCTCCCATTTATCGGCCGGTTGGTATCCAAAAGCATCGAATACTTTCTAAGATTACCAGCATTATTTCACACAAGAAACCTCGTCGAAACCGTAGCGAAAATATTCGAAACGTGTTCTGCCCAGTCGTTCGAACATGCCCTCAAAGAGCACAGTGACGGTGCCCACCGGTATAAACGGGCTACTTTGTCACTCTACACCAGACATGGCAGTAATTAAATTACTGTAATGAAATTACAGTAATTAAACTTTTTCAGTGTAATTTATAATGTAATCAATTATTTTAGGGCTGGTAATCTAGAAATGAAACGATATTACTTTGGAGCAGTAATTTCACCGAAGTAATTATTTACAAGCGAAAATACTTTTGCTGAATAATGAGTCCATATGCTGCTTTTTGTATCGGCCAAGCTTTGACCTTGAGCGTCTGCAATGCAAGAAAAACGCGCGGCCAGCAATAGCAGGCACTGCAGCGATGCGGTGGTGGTGGGAAAACATTTCGCCAAAAGCGGCGCACGCGGACGAGAGGCGATGTGCGCGCGGGCATCAGCACCACCTTGGTGAAGAGTCTATACGATTGCTACGCATCTTCCAGCACTCCGCACGGTCGCACACATAGACGCGCCTCAGGGCCACCAGGACAGCTCAATGTCCATGGCATGGCGGATTACAATTCCCGCTGCAATCTCTGCAATCACTCGAGAGCAAACTTTAATCACATCCTATTCGAGCTCCCGGAGGACCAACCCTCTCTAGGCCGTCAAATCTGAAACCAAAGTCAGTGGGGGACTGCGTTGCTGAGCCCTCAGCCGGAGGTACAACTCCGGATAGTAGGTAGGGCCCTAGATGCCGCCGAGAAGAAGGGTGATTGGCGTGTGCATGCGCCTATATTGCACTGACGGCCGAACCGCAGCGTCGAAACACTGCATGTGGTCAACATAGGTGCTCTCGTTTGCAGAAAGGCGTGTGTCTTTCGGTGGGTCACGGAAATCGACAAGAGGTACTACGACGTCGGCGGCAGCATTGGCAAACCAAAAGCCAACGCATACACAGCGTGTGACACCACAGGTAAAGCCGTCGTTTCACTGGGTGGAGTGGCCGCGCACTCTGTGTTCAAGCTGGCCATGACGCGGAACCATGGTCTTAAGGCGGAACCGCATGGCGCGATTTCAGGCGCGATTGACGCGCGGATGGTGGGACGCGCGCGTCATTTTGACGCGTGCCCAGTATGATCCGTCACGAAATCGCGCCGCCGCGTGCTCCTACTCGGAGGAGAAAAAAACGCCTCGCGCGGCGCGTCCGGGGCGCGTCCGCCAATCAGATTTCAAGTGAGTCACGTGGTATTTGGTCACGTGGCATTTTTGGTTTTTGGTTTTGCCACTAGATGGCCCTACTCTCTGCGCATCTCGACGGAACCCCTTCGCCGCATTTTTTTTTTCGCTCTGCAGAACCGGCGCGCACGTGAAAAACACGTGCTACTGTTTCGTGCGCGCATCGTGTTCATCGAAAATGGAGAAAGCAGTCTTCAACGAGGCCCTTATCACGGAAGTGGAGAGGCGTCGCGTCCTGTGGGATATACGCGACCGCCTCTTCTGCTCTGTAGTAAGCGCCCGCAACTCCATTTTCTATGTCGAGTTGTAAACAAGCAGCGGCCAATTGGCATGCAGAAAGTACATAGTCGCAGTTTCGCACACACTCTTCCTGCTTGAAATTAACCTTGATAAATATACTTCGGAAAAAAAAATGTCGTTGTGTAATTACACTTAGATTATTTCTATTGCAGTGTTGCGTAAGTTTAAGGGCATATTACATATGCGGTAGCAGGGACAATTCATGTCGTTGGGAGTTACGTTGTCTGGCAACCCGGAAAACGCGCCGCGAAGGCGCCGCTCCCCTTTTTACGTGCGGGTGCTCGCGCGTTGACGGCAACGCGGGCGTCCACCGCGCGTCGCGTTTTTCGCTCGCGGAAAACGCGCCATGCGGTTCCGCCTTTAGTGCCAGTGACCTAAACATATTTAGGTATGCGTTCCGCGACTCGAATAAACATGTTTAGGCATGCGTTCCGCCACTCGAAATGCGTCATCTGCGTACGCAGAGATGCCCGGCGTGGTGGCTAAGTGGTTAGAGAGCTCGGCTACTGATCCGCAGTTCCCGGGTTCGCACCCGACCGCGGCGGCCGTGTTCCGAAGGACGCGAAGCGCTAAGGCGCTCGTGTGATGTGTGATGTCAGTGCACGTTAAAGCTCTCCACTAAGGCACCTCTTTCTTCCTTTCACTTGTTTTATTATTATTATTATTATTATTATTATTATTATTATTATTAGAGGGTTTAACGTCCCAAAGCAACTCAGGCTATGAGGGACGCCGAAGTGAAGGGCTCCGGAAATTTCGACCACCTGGGGTTTTTTAACGTGCATTGACGTCGCACAGTACACTGGCGTTGACAAACGCTTCCGGGCTATGACATAACAGACTGGTGCCGTTTGGCTTTATACACGTGATTCCGTGCGGCGCAACATAGCGGAGGAGCTACTATTTGTTTCGTTACGTGCAATAGCCCACCGCATAAAATCGCCTACTGTTCACAAGCATATATATTACTTTTTTTCCCTCGCATAACATATATCTGAAATTCATGGCGATACGTACTGATGAAACCATACGCCTGACCCAGCGAACGTCCTCTGAACATGTACCGGAGGACCACATGACCTATTCAAGTTATCAGACCAAATCGATAAAATTTAATACAACATATTTGGGTAAAAATTTCGTAAAATATGATGCAAATATATGAACTCGAAATGCAGCGCGATTTTGCTTATCCAAAGAGCTTCGAGACGGCAAAACAGATCGCATGATGCCAACATGATGCATATTTGCGAGCACAAGACGTCAAACCAAAATTGCTGTGAAATTCTGTTTTCGGGAAATTGAAAAATTCACTCCCTCACTGTTTGGTGGACACCTCAACTGGGCTGTGAGGGAAGGGATGAAGAAGGGAGTGAAATGACGGAGAGAAAAAGAGACATTAATCGAAGCCAACGGAATCACCTGCCACGGTTACGGTGGTGGCGAAAAACTTTATGGGTGGAGCCCTTATGGTTCAAAATTTCTGAGGTGGGCTGGCTATTCGTCGTTGGTGGTGGCCGGCAGCCCGGGTCTGACGGCGACCTTCTCCGCCCACTGCACCAGCGTCAGTTGCGATGTCGGGCCGGAGATAGAGACCATGACTTACCACCCCTCCGAGTATGCGAGGGCTCACTGCGCCAGTGGTTGAAGTTGTCGGCGGATGAACATAATGTGGTCGAATGTGGCTCTCGGGGCCCCGCACAGGGAACATTCGGGGGGTGTGAGTAGAGGGAAAGAAAAGCGCAAGTAGGGGGCGCTGGGGAGGCAAAGCTGCTAGCCTGGAGTCGTCGCCAGGTCGTCGGTTGTTGTTTTGTCAGCGATTAGTGTGGCGGAAGTATAGTAGACGCTCTTCGCTGTAGTGTAGCGTGATGTGGTGATATGTGATCAGCCGGTCTCTCGCACTGCCTGGTTCTTCGGTACACGCCGCTAGGTTGAAGTACGCTCGAGCCGCGGAATGGGCCGCTTCGTTTCCGGGATTGCCCGAATAGGCCGGTACCCAGACTATTTGGAGGGGCCGCGGTGGCTCAGTGGTTAGAGCTCTCAGCAACTGAGCCATAGTACCCGGGTTCGAACCCGCTCCAGGCAGCCGCGTTTCGAACGGAGGCGAAACGCTAAGGCGCCCGTGTGCTGTGCGATGCGAGTTCTCGTTAATGATCCCCAGGGAGTTGAATTTATTCGGGAGCCCTCCACTCCGGCACCTATTTCTCTCTTTCTTCTTTCACTCCCATGTTCCTACCTTTCCTTACGGCATGGTCAGGTGTTAACCGAAATGTGAGACAGATACTGCGCCATTTTCTTTAATAATAATAATAATTGGCTTTTGGGGAAAGGAAATGGCGCAATATCTGTCTCATATATCGTTGGACACCTGAACCGCGCCGTAAGGGAAGGGTAAAGGAGGGAGTGAAAGAAAAAAGGAAGGAAGAGGTGCCGTAGTGGAGGGCTCCGGAAAAATTTCGACCACCTGGGGATCTTTACCGTGCACTGACATCGCACAGCACACGGGCGCCTTAGCGTTTTTCCTCCATAAAAACGCAGCCGCCGCGGTCGGGTTCGAACCCGGGAACTCCGGATCAGTAGTTTTGCGCCCTAACCACTGAGCCACCGCGGCGGGCGATTTTCTTTCCCCAAAAGCCAAATTTTTTATAGTGATAGCTGCACTAAGCCACCTCTTCGACCCTTCAGCGTGGAACCACTTGAGCTCCATGGCAGCAGTTGAGCTCCGTGGCGGTGCCGTTGGTCACGTGGGTTAATCACATGGTGCGGCCGTTTGTCACGCTGTTGGTCAAGTGGGTTGGTCACGTGGTGCGGAGCAGAGGATGCTGCCGGCGGCACGGCGCGCAACAGCTGCAACAGCTGTGCGCATGCGCCGTATCAAGTGGGACAAAAATTAAGAAGGAGATAGATAAAATAAACTTTATTGTCCAACGGATAAGGTGATCTACCCACCCCCGACACGCAGGTCAGGGGGCCGGTGCCGCCGCCTCAGATGCAGGCTGGGAGGTCTTGGGTCCCAGCCGCCTCTTCAGCCAGTTGGACGAGCAGGAGCTAGAGCTCAGGGTCCGAGCTGCGCAGCAGGGTCTCCCAGGTGTCTCTACAGTCTATATTGTGCGTCACCCGGAGAGAGTACGGGCATTCTCATATTATGTGTCGAGGGTCTCTCTCGCGCCACAAAGATTGCATTTATCGCTCCTAGCCTCGGGGAACATGCGGTTCGCCATAACCGGGTGCGGGTACGTATAATATTGCAGTCGCCTCCACGCGACTGCTCGTCTTTTGTCTAATTTCGGGTCTGGCGGGGGTACCAGTCAACGCTCCATGAAGGAACGCCCAGTGAAACAGAGCGGCGAGGGACTGACTTTGCAATTCGACTGACCTAGTTCCACTCGGCTAGATGTAGCTATCGCGTCACTCCAGGTTTAACCAGAGCAAAACCACAGCAAATTTAAAGCGAAAGCTTTACTACTCCAGCAGGCGAGCCATTTCGGCTCATCGCGCACTTCAGCCGTATGCCGTGTGCAGTATGCTTTGTGCCGTGGCCGACAAACGACCTTGAGCCGCCGTTGCCTAGCTACGCCGCAGCCATGCTCCAACAGATGGCGCCGCCGTCGACGCCGCTGCCGTCGCCGCTCGCTCCACCAGATGTGCTCCGCGGGGATAGAGGGAGAGGAGATGTACACACACACACACACACACACACACACACACACACACACACACTCACACACACACACACACACACACACACACACACACACACACACACACACACATATATATATATATATATATATATATATATATATATATATATATATATATATATATATATATATATATATATATATATATATATATATATATACGCTTCTCCTCAGTGTATTTACGGTTGTACCTGATAATAATAATAATCGATTTTGGGGGAAAGGTAGTGGCACAGTATCTGTCTCATATATCATTGTACACCTGAACAGCACCATTAGAGAAGGGGAAAAGATAGAGAGAGTGAAAGAAAAAAGGAAGAAAGAGGTGCCGTAGTGAAAGGCTCCGCAATAATTTCGACCACCTGGGGATCTTTAACGTGCCCTGACATCGCACATCACACGAGCGCCTTAGCGTTTTGCCTCCATAAAAACGCAGTCGCCGCGGTCGGGTTCAAACCCGGGAACGATCTGCGGTGGGTCCTTGGACCCTAGATATTATTTGTGTAATATGGCGGTGTGCTCGGCTTGAAGCACACTGGCACGGGTCGGCCCGGTATTGCACTGCCTCCGGGATCGGCCCGGGGCATATTAGCGCACGCCTTTTCTTTCTATCTTTGCTCTCCTATTCTTTAACTCTCCTACTTTCAGGACGCGGCAGCGAGCGTGGCTCGGCTTGAGCCAGAAGGCCGCCCCGTGCACTTTTCTTTCTTCCTATCAGCAACAGCAGCAGCACCAGCAGTGTATTGTAGTCGTTATGGATAGCACGAAAGAGACGCAACAAAGACAGGACGAAGCGAGGAAAAGACCACGCACTCAAGAGACACCAAAAGAACGCGCCGCACGACTCTAGAAGCGTCGTAACGAAGGTGCGGCTAGAAGAAGTTCTGCTATTTCCCGCAGTGACTCTTACCTGAGGAAGAGACCGGTTTTTGAGTTCTCGAGAGCGTCGGAATGAGACGCTGCGTAGAAGAGGCGCCGAGGAGACGAAGCTTTCATAATTCAAATAGGATTAACCAGAGCTAAACCACAGCCAATTTTTGTTACGTTTTTGTAGGAAGGAAACGGGGCATCAACTGTCTCACTTCTTGGTGGACACTTCTAACGCGCCGTGAGAGAAGGGATGAATGTGGGAGTGAAGGAAGAAAGCGCTGTCGTAGTGGATGTCTCCGGAATACCCGCTACGGTGACACAATGGTTAGGACGCTTGGCTACTGATCCGCAGTACCCGGTTTCGAAGCGGACCGCGGCGGCTTTGTTTCGAAGGAGGCGAAACGCAAAGGCGCCCGTGTGCTGTGGTTGTGGTGGTGAAAACTTTAATGGACACAGGGGAGTTTAGGACATGCAGGTCCTTGGGCCCCCGCACAGCCTCACTGCACTCAAACGTTCATGTCCCAGAGGCTCATGGCGCTGGCAGCCCGGCCTGTGGCGATGGTTTGCATGGCCGTGTCCTCGGAGCGCAGTAAGGTCTGCCAATCCTCCCAAGTGGTAAGGTGCTCCAGGCCCCGCGGGGGAGGATCCGCCGGGCAGAGGAAAAGGATATGATCGAGAGTGGCTTTGGGATGGTGGCAGAGGGTACAGGAGGGGTTTGTGTGGACTTAGTGATAGCGCGAGCGTATATAAGGGGAGGATAAGGTGCGTGTTCGTGTGCTGTGCGTTGTCAGGGCACCTTAAAAATCCCCATGTGGTAGAAATTGTCCCGGAGCCCTCCACTACTGCACCTCTTTCATCCTTTCTTCTTTCACTTCCTCCTTCATCCCTTCCCTTGCGGCGCGGTTCAGGGGTCCGCCGATGTGTGAGGCAGATACTGCGCCATTTCCTTTCCCCAACGGCCACTTCAATATTTTCGACAACCTGGGGATCATTAACGTGCACTGACATCGCATATAACATAGGGGAGTGTTTAGATTGTCTCTTTTTTTAATAATAATTGGTTTTGGGGGAAGGAAATGGCGCAGTATGTCTCACATCGTTGGACACCTGAACCGTGCCGTGAGGGAAGGGGAGAAAGGAGGGAGTGAAAGAAGAAAGGAAGAAAGAGGTGCCTTAGTGGAGGGCTCCGGGATAATTTCGACCACCTGGGGATCTTTAACGTGCACTGGCATCGCACAGCGCACGGGCGCCTTAGCGTTTTGCCTCCATACAAACGCAGTCGGCGCGGGTTAGAACCCGGGAACGATCTGCGTCGGGTCCATGGACCCAAGATATTATTTGTGTAATATGGCGGTGTGCTCGGCTTGAAGCACTCTGGTCGGGCCGGTATTGCACTGCCTCCAGAATCGGCCCGGGGCATACTAGCGAGCACATTTTCTTTCTATCTTTGCTCTCCTATCCTTCAACTCTCCTACTTTCAGCACGCGGCGCGCACAACCTGGACACAATTGTTATTGTGTAAATAGGTTGTACATATTACTTCTCCCCCTATCCTCTCTTCCTGTCCCCTCACCTCTTTCATTTCATTTCTCCATTCTGCCTGTTATCCTTTATTTCCGCTGCCCCAGCTCAGGTGCTTCAGTATCGATGGCAGATGCCGGGGCTAGCAAAAATCTTTTCCTTCCTTTTTACTATTATTTTAATAAAACCACTACCACCACCAGCACGCGGCAGCGAGCGTGGCTCTGCTTGAGCCAGTAGGCAGGCCCGTGCACTTTGCTTTTCTTTCTTTCTATCAGCAACAGCAGCAACATCAGCAGCACCAGGAGTGCATTGTAGTCGTTATGGAGAGCGCGAAAGAGACGCAACAACGACAGGACGAAGCGAGGAAAAGACAACGCGCTCAAGAGACGACAGAAGAACGCGCCGCACGACTCTAGAAGCGTTGTAACGAAGGTGCAGCTAGAAGAAGTTCTGCCATTTCCCGCAGCGACTCTTACCTGAGGAAGAGACCGGTTTTTGAGTTCTCGAGAGTGTCGGAATGGGACGCTGCGTAGACGAGGTGCCGAGGAAACGAAGCTTTTGGAATTCAAATAGGGTTAACCTGAGCTAAACCACAACCAATTTTTATTAGGTTTTTGAGGGAAGGAAACGGCGCATTAACTGTCTCACTTCTTGGTGGACATGTCTACCGCGCCATGAGGGGAGGGAGGATAGTGGGAGTGAAGGAAGAAAGTGGTGTCGTAGTGGGTGTCTCCGTAATACCCGCCACGGTAGCACAGTGATTAGGACGCTCGGCTACTAATCCGCAGTACCCGGGTTCGAAGCCGACCGCGGCGGCTTTGTTCGGAAAGAGGCGAAACGCAAAGGCACCGGTGTGCTGTCTTGGTGGTGGAGAAAACTTTAATGGACACAGGGGACTTTAAGACACGCAGGCCCTTGGGCCCCCGCACAGCCCCACTGCACTCAAACGTTCATGTCCCAGAGGCTCATGACGCTGACAGTCCGGTCTGTGGCTATGGTTTGCTTGGCCGGGTCCTCGGAGCGCCGTAGTGGAGGGCTCCGGAATAATGTCGACCACCTGGGGATATTTAACGCGCACTGACATTGCACAGCACACAGGCGTCTTAGCGTTTTGCGTCCATAAAAACGCAGCCGCCGCGGCCGGGTTCGAAACCGGGAACTCCAGATCAGCGGCCGAGCGTCCTAACCACTGAGCCACCGCGGCGGGTGTGCCATAATGCTGAACATTTGTTTTGAGGGAGGTAAAGGCACACATAAGCTGCTTCACTTTTCTATGGACATCTCAACAGCACTATGAGGGAAGAAATGAAGGAGAGAGCGAAGAAGACAGAGAGGAGTGCAGTAGTGGAGGGCTCCGGAAAAATTCCGGCCAGCACCTAAAGCTGACCCGCCGCGATGGCTCAGTGATTAGGGCGCTCGGCTACTGATGTGGAGTTCCCGGGTTCGAACCGGACCGCGGGGGCTGTGTTTCGACGGGGGCGAAACACTAAGGCGCCCGTGTTCTGGGCGATATCAGTGCGTGTTTAAGAACACCAGGTGGTTGAAGTTATCCGGAACCCTCCACTACGGCGTCCCTCACAAAAAATTGGTTTCCAAGAAAGGACATGACGCAGTAACTGTCTCACAATCAGTGCATAGTTGGATATACCCAACGTTCAGTTGGGGAAGTTGGTATATATGCATCTATTGTAAAACAGCGCGAACAACGTCGGACAAGAACACGCACCAGGTGTTGCTAATAAAACCTTAGTTGAGAGTCAGCGCTCGTCCCGTGTCCTCCTTGTTCTTGTCCGACGTTGTTCGCGATGTTTTACAAAAGTTGGATATACAGTTTATTCTAAGAAAAACAGGTTCATTTTGTAGAACACTGTTCCTGAAAGTTCTGCCGTTTAGCCGCAGCATCACAATCTGTAGAGTCAGGTTCGCGCTCTCTTCGTGACCGTTGTTTTTCAGCACGCCGTGCCCGGCGAACCTGCGCCGCAATACCTAGACGGCGCGGCTTCATCCATAGCGGCGCCATTCAAAAGCGCAGCGCAGCTCTCCTCACGCCATCTGCATTTGTTCTTATCACGATGCGGCAAGCGGCCCGGTGAGCGGCCCGGAGCCGAGGTCGAGGGAGCACCGCTCGTACACGTCCGCTGTCTGTGAAGGCCGAGGAGCGACTGGCGCTAGGGGAGAGAGTACGAATTTGGAGGCGTGCGATCGACACGAGGCTGCTCTGTCCGGAGTAAAG
Source organism: Amblyomma americanum (assembly GCA_030143305.2). Lineage (NCBI taxonomy): Eukaryota > Metazoa > Arthropoda > Arachnida > Ixodida > Ixodidae > Amblyomma > Amblyomma americanum. Next base: position 112,632 of record JARKHS020004328.1, read on the forward strand.
GCTGATTAACATGCAAGCGACTGAGCGATTGAGCGGGATGTCACAGCGAAAATTTCAAACTTGTTGGAATCCCTCCGCTCATCACCGCGACGACTCAAAACAGGTTTTGAAGCGAAAGCTTCACTACGCTAGGTTAAGCCAATTTCGCCATGCGTTGCCGGTTGACCTTCAAGTGATCCAGAGGTCAAGTGTTGCTATAGGCCTTACCATATGTGGTCTACCATGGTGTCGCACCACTTGACCTTTGACCTTTCGATTCACCGGTAGAGGGCGGCAGAACAGTCCCGTGACAATCGCGTGATGTGGCGCGACTGAAACTGCCGTTGTGACGTTAGTCTGGGGGGGGGGGGGGGGGGGGGTATATTGGCCGCAGCGTTCACTGGGTGAACCACTCGCGATCAACCATTAATTTAACTGCCACCTGCCAGGGTGGCAGGGTGGACGCGCTGCCTATCCAGTGCGCGGAACGCACACATGTTACAGACGTCAAGCCGCGTCTAGTAGCCCCATACACCACAGCTTTCGCTGAGTTGACTTGAGGTGAGTTGTTGTATGCTACTGGTGGGATTAGCCTTGCTTAATCTGCTGGCAATTGTTCCACCTTCGCGTCACTAATATGTCAATAAAGACGTAAAATCCATCCGATCTGCCCCGCTATGCGCGCAGTCACTTATAATAGAACGTATTCCACTCTCGCAGTCACCACTATGCACATGTTCACTCGCAGCAGAACAAAGTCCACTCCAGAAGTCACCATCCATGCACATAATCAGTCACAGTAGAACATAGTCCATTGCAGTGCCACCATCCATGCACACATTCACTCACAGTATAACATGGTCTACTCTAGGAGACACCATCTACGCACACGTTCAATCACAGTAGACCGTAGTTCGTTCTTGTCATCACCATCTAGAGGCAGGATCAGTGTCCTGCAGAAATGTTAAAAGAAGGCGTGCAGCCTCCCTTCTGCATATCTGGTTTCCACTCGGGTAGACAATGTCCTGAACTGTACTGTTAAGGACCCCTGTCTTCTTGAAGGGAGCGAAAATCACATACCTTTCCGCGTTGTACTCTGGGCAGTACATAATATAATGTTCTATATCCCCGCACACACCACATAAAGAACATAGCGCAGACGATGTCGTGCCCGTCTTATGCATCCAGGCAGGAGTACGAGCAGAGACTGTGCGAATTTGATGCAGTAGAATGGCCTGGGACCTTATCAGTCCCTTGGTCACACATGGCTTGCGGGGCGCACTCCACAAGGTACTGAAATGATCGAGCACCGTTTTCCTGTAGAAACTTTTCCATCTTGAGGAACTTTTTTTGGCGGATTCCTTGAGAGAGCTTTATAGGCGAGATTGTCTGCCACCTCATTACCGTTGACTCCTATGTGAGAGGGCACCCATTGGAAGTATAGAGTAAAGCCTCTGCTGTGCAGATTCTGCACCAAGCGTAGAGAGCTTTATAGACAAGGCATCAATAGGTAATCCGCGCTCTAACCTCTGAAGGGCAGATTTTGAATCAGTTAGGATGACAACAGGTTGAGCCGGACAAGACCCTAACTTCCGTAAAGCTGCCTCAATAGCAACAATTTCGGCCGTTGTGGAGGATACCACAGCAGTAAAACGTACAGACCACTTACACTCCAAAGAAGGAATGTAAAAACCGCTGTGCTAGCTTGTTTGACCTTGTCCACAGAACCATCCGTGAAAATTTGAAGATGGTGGACATACTCTGTTTCCAAACGTTCAAGTACAAGCGAACGCGTTGCTGCCAACTTTCGCTCTCTAACCAGGTTCAGCAGTAGTGCAGCTAATTTTTCCACTGCGGCGGCAGGATTAGCCAGCATTTTGGCTTGCATGTGAAATAGGCTTAACACGCGCTTGTACAGCACTGCCCGGGGACGTCCGCGACGGCCGCAACTGTGATACGCGCCGCACTCTCATTGGCTGAAGCTGTCGTCGCACCGTCTCCTTCGCGCTTCAAGCTCACGGAGAGAGAGAGAGCAGGCTTCGGACTTTCCTTTTCTTTCATCATCCAGTCGCAACAACAACTTACCTTCGTGTGCTTACCTTAACAGAGCTTTCTCTCGTCATATTAGCGTTCAGCCGAGTTGAACCCCAGCTAATGCTTATTTTGTGGTTTTTTTTGTTTTTGCGGAAAGCCTGCCCTGCTTTGAAAATTCTTTTTTCTCGTTATTTTTTCGTCATATTAGCCAACAACGTATTAGAAACGCCTAAACGCTCAACTGAAACTCTTAGCACCCGGAAGTACCAGTATACTCAAGCTCCGGGACAACCGCGATCAACGCAGCCTCCACCTCGCGCCAAATGTTGGCTGAGCTTCTGCGTTGTTGTTCCCGCGAACACTGAGGTCCCAGCCGGCGCTGAAGGGTTTATCGCCCCTCCTTTCTCCAGACCCGCCGGATATGGACGTTGTGAAAAGAGCGAATAGCATTCAGGGAATCGAAGAGGTTCAAACAAACACGTGAGAAAGCAAAAGCAAAACTAATGAGCCGTACGGACAGCAATCGCTACGGGGGCTAAATACGAGGTGTGTACAAGCAAGAAGAGAAGTGGGCGCAGTATATTAGCAGTTGTGAACATGTGAGGACGTTCGCTCAAACCGAAATTCGGACAGGGTAAGCAGTAGCAATAAAAGAAGGTAGAGCCTGCATTTACGCCACGCAGTAATAATGATATAATGATTAATAAAAACTTTTTTCTGGTTATTTTTGCACGTTTTTTTCCTGCCGCACCTAAGCACATCATTGTTCGTGGATGGCCCAGCAGAAGCATATACCGTGCACCGGACAACGGAACGTCCAAAAAGGAAACAGTGTCATGAGAGCTGCGATATGTGGTCAAACATTTGCCTATTCATATTTTTGCATCAGTGCACTCATTTGGAATGTGACAGGACATAACTATCTGCACACTAAAGTCCACATTTTCCAGCATAAAGTAACCATGAGAAAAATTAACGCGATTAAAGTTGCATACAACGAAAACGGCCAGGGGATCCAATAAGAGACTATGCGGAACGCAGAGTTGTGAGCAAGCGGCACAACAAAAATACAGACTTGCTTCCCTTTCCATCCCCTAAGCTAATAGCAGAGCTACCGGTTTTGTTCGAGGAACACGTGGTCCAGAGAACTTTTGTCCCCGACTGCATACTCACCGTAGTGAGCTCCTTGAACGTATACGCAGGACGGACGGGGCACAATGTAAGGCGGCGAAATCAGGGGCAAAATGGGAGCACGAAATGGAGTTCTCCGAAAGTGGCAGTAAAGAAATAAATGACGTGGGAAGGAAGACACAAAAAGAGAATGGAGCGAAGATGCGAAAAAAAAGTGAAGGAAAGGAAAACAAATGAAGGAAAAAAGATGCGGTGGGGACTACAGTGGGAAGGAAGCGGGCACAAAAGGCTGCCAAAGACGAAGGAAAGTCAGGGAAGCCTCTGGAAATTACAGCATGCATACAGGAAGAGGCAGCCGGAATACGGGAAAAAGGGGTAACGGGAGAAACGCCAGAAGCAGAAAGCCAGGAAGCGATGCTGTAGCAGAATGAAAAGTCATGTGTGACGAGGCTGGACGGCAGAAGCAGAGAAAGAAAAAAAATGACGCCGAGAGGAAATTAACAAGAACGAAAGATAACCCGCTGTAGGATGGGGTACAGGAGAGCTAGAGTCAATGTAAAACGCAAAGCGCTGTCGTTTTCCGGCGCGCATACTAAAAAAATAGAAGAAAGTAGTGCAGAAGCACAAGCGAATAGGAAACACCGACGTTCCTTCCTGAATTAACAGACGACTATGTAAACCAGGCACGGGCGAAACGAAAGAAACGTTGGAAATAAAGGAGTTATAGGACAGAGGCATCAAGTACCGCTCAGTAGAGAAGGCTAAAGGCACCGAAACAAAGCGAAAACATCAGGTAGGACAGAGTGGACGAAGAAAGGCAAACGAAGAGAACACAATCGCAACGGAGTGAAGAAATGATGCCAAGAGAAATGGGGAAGGGAAGCCGGCGCGGATTGGGAGGGAGGGAGGGAGCGAGCGGAGAAGAAAGGGAATTCAGTGGGGAAACGGGGAAGAGAGAGGCAGCGGCGGGCAGCAAAGGAAAAATAGAGCGAGCGGGGAGCCTTCTCATCCGTCGGGGCGCTGTTTGCCGGGTGGCCTGGCGCTGTGTTCCGAGCGACCGGAGCATGAAACCCCAATTGTTTCCACGCACGATACTACCAGGAGGAAAGAGTCGTTGTGCAGGGCCACGCCATGCCCGCGTTTTCGCGACGCCATTGTTTGTTATTGTTGGCACCACTGCGTGTGCTGTACGGAGGAGATCGCCTCTGCGGAACGTTGGTGCGTGTCTGCCCCCCCCCTCCCCTTCCCCTCATCATCCCCCTTTCCCGTGCGCTGCGCGCGTACTCGTGCTTTCGTGCCGCAGACGCTCGGAAGCGGCACCAGCCGTCGAGTACCGGATCACAACTTCCTTCTCCCGTTCGGAGCACCTTGCTGCGGCTGCTGCTGCTTTTCTAACGGCGCTCTGGTTTGCTGGTCGCCCCCTCCCCTCCCTTCCGCCCCCCCCCCCCCTCTTGCCGGGAAGAAATGCTTTTGCTGCACGCCAGCACGAGCCCTCTCCGAGCGCCACATTATTGGGAAGAAGGCCTCCGACTTGGTTTTCTGTTATAGCTTTGCTTTGAATTGAATTCTGCTCCTTGTTGAATGCAGCGATGGTGTAATACGACATTCTTACATTTATTTTCTGCAATAGGTGACCGTGAAACCTATTTTGCGCCTCGTAAATATTTTTCAGTATCTTCAGAGGAAAACAATGCCAATATCTGGGCCTAAGCGCCGTAAGTGAATGAAACCAGCGTGCTCTTAACGCGAAGTTGCTACTCCCTTGTCTTGAAAGCCTAACCCCATAGCTCAAATGGTTAATATAAAGTCGTGAGATAATGCGGACTTATTGAGCACAAAAGCATATTAAGATTTCGTAGGACGTACCCGATGAGCCGATTTTTTTTTTTCATCTGCATAGCAAACATATATCGGCATTCTCTCAGAACACCCCCCCCCCCTCCGCACCCCCCCCCCCCCCCAATTGTTCCTCACCAAATCCAAGTGGTCTGTTTAGAAGACCTTTTTAAGACGAACAACAGAGAGTGGATTTTGAGTTTTTGCAATTTGCACGATTAGGCTGTATTCCATTTAAACGACAAAGAGAATACATACTTCTGCAGCCAAGGAGTTTCTTGCGAAGTTGCAATTTACTGTTATATTTAGAAATACCGCGAAGGTTTACACGGAAGTGACGAAGTTGATGTCAAAGCGACCGCGGAATTCTGAAGAAAGCGAAGGAAGAAAACATGGACCATCTCGCAACGCGTTGCAGTTATCTTCAGAATTACTCTCAGCAAATCGAAATTCTCCCTTCAAGCGTGCTGCTGTGAGGTTGAACTAAGGTATGCTATGAATACTGTTTTGAATTGGACCACATGGGAACTAAACGTTATCTGGACCAGTAGCATGACATTAACCGGAAAAGTTGTTGGTACAACAAATGTTTATACTAATGGGTGTTTTACGTCGGGTATTTTTATTGCTATCTTGTTTTTATTTGCTAATTTGAACAGCCAAGCATTTAGCTTTATACAGAGTTCTGAAATGCGAAAAATCTGGGAAAGTAAAAGATGTGCGGTGTTCATCTGGCACCTTGTTTCGCGTTTCCAGAAAACAAATAAGTGTTGTTGCATTACAGCAGGTGTGTATGCGCCCGTGTGTGTGCGTTGTCTGTGTTTGTGTGCGCGTGTGTGTGCGCGTCTGTGCGTGCTCGCGTAAACAGAAATAACCGACAAAATGAAAGGTCTTGACAAAGACCGGTCCCCGGCGTAAACATTGAATAAATGCGTTAAGGTATTCTGTTACGTTTTTCCCTCTTCAGTGATTTCTCTTTACATGTATTAAAATATACTACATACTCTATATAACAGTTGATCCAGTTATATACTTATGAAGTAAAATGACACACGCTTCAAAACGTAACAAGGGTCTAGTGCCGTTTCGGCTGGCCCCCAGGTAAACACTTGTGCTTTTGAGTGTGTGTCAGTCTACTTCATAAGGATATATATATGTATATAAAGATGATGATGATTATGGATTTTTATGGCGCAAGGGCATCTATCGCCAAAGAGCGCCATGACACCAGGTATTTTCGACTTCTCAAGGTGGGGTCAAAGATTCATTTCCTAAGCATTTCACCCTAAATAAGCCGAGCAGCACGCTAGGGGAAGCTTTTACCCATTGTATCACAAGTGGGTGGCCGGCGGCACTGGGGATCGAATCCCGCACCTCCCGCATGCTCAACCACTCGGCCACCGCTGCGGTGCATATAAAGAAGAAGCGCTTCGAAACAACAACGCGTACGAAGAGAATGACCTATAACCCGCTTTGCAAACGGTGATGAACAAAGCAAAGTAGTGACCAGACAGATGCTTTAAAGTTTCTCCGTCATTCCGCTCACATGGATCCCCCAGAATTTTCAAGCGGTCTAGCTGAGTTTCTTTTTTATTGCGGGCCCGATTTCAATCGAGTGGGATTTATATTCATCCCTTAAACGACTGACTCCCGCGGGAAACGAACCTCTCCCCGAACAACGCTTGAAGCGCGCATGCAAGAATCACAAGACCTAAAGAGACGTGTGAGACACACTGCACCAGAGGCACGTGTTTGTCCAAACGACAAAGCGCCCGAACTCCAGCCTGATGTTTCCCAGCCTTCAACTTTCATTAAACGAAACAAAGGTGTGACAGCCGGGCCTTAGATCCCTGGCTGTATAACCCCCCAAAATCCTCGCCTGTGTACGCCAGTCACTGTAAAGCTAATAACAACTTCGAACTCAAAACCAGATGGCAAGAAAACAGAAAGCAGGGAGAATGGAGGTAAAATGGGAAAGGAGGACAACAGTCGTAGGCGGGGAAGAAGAGGGCTGGATTCGGGAAGCGCAAGGCAGGAAAGGAAACAAAGCGCAGAGTGCGCCGGGATTTCTGGGTAAGCGCTTTTGTGAGGCCGCGTGGGAGGAAGGCGACGGGAACAATTTATCTGGCCGGATGAAGGAAAATCTCATTTAGCGCCGGCGCCCAGAGAGAGCAGAGCGGAACCCGTGTCTTGATCCCCTCGTCGCGTCGTTTACCGCGGCGGCGACAGCGCGACGCCGAGGAGCGCTTCTCGACAGGCCGCAAGCCGCCGACACCAGCGCCGCAGGGCGCGGAGCCAGCAAGCCGTTGTCAAATGTTTTCGCCCTCTGCTAAAGGCCAACTGGGAACAACAAACACAAAGACAGAGAGAATTTCTCCGGGTTTATGTCCCGACTTCTTGTCCCCATCGCGTTATACTTCTGGCATCGCTTTGATGGCTCCTGTGTTATTGTTTGAGCTTCAGCGGTGACGCCTCCAAGGCGATCGGCTGTTAAACGCAATTGATTCTTTGATCCGTGTCGCTACGGAATCATATAACGCTGATGCTGACTGTGCAATGCGTGCGAAGTGCTTTGTAATCTGAGAAAAAAAAAAGGAAAGGAGTGAAAAAAATAAAAACCTCCCAAGAAAAAGTAAAATATTAATGTAAGAACAAGTAGTTTCGTGTTCGACATTTGCATTAAATATCTTTTTTTAAGCCAAAGGTATTTAACTTCACGTTCGTACTTATATTCGAATGAATATGATAAATTTTGATATAATATGTTTGTATAAATATATGCTTTTAAACTGGCGACGCCCTATAGCGATGGCTTAGTGGCTTCCGCGTTCGGCTGCTGATGCAAACGTCGCGGGATCGATAGAAGCAAAAGCAAGAAAAGGCCCATGTGTTGTACGAAGCCACCACATGTTAACGTATGCCAGATATTCAAAACTAATCCGTAGCCCTCCAGTACGGCGTCCCTTATAGCTCATGTGTCCCTTTGGGGCTCCATCTACGCAAAGTAGCACGCGAACGGGAATGAGACGGATGCAAGCTACGAGCGGAGCCGTCGCTCGTAGCTTGTATCCGTCTCATTCCCGAAGTCTTTCGCCCGTGTCGTGTTCCTCGTCACTCGGTTCTGCATCCACAGAAACTTTCGCTCGTCACCTTGAAGTCCCCCCGTGATTACCCACTCAGAATAATAATAACAATAATACTTGGATTTTGGGGAAAGGAAATGGCGCAGTATCTGTCTCATATATCGTTGGACACCTGAACCGCGCCGTCAGGGAAGGGATAAATGAGGGAGTGAAAGACGAAAGAAAGAGAGAGAAGTGCCGTAGTGGAGGGCTCCTGAATAATTTCGACCACCTGGGGATCTTTAACGTGCGCTGACATCGCACAGCACACGGGCACCTTAGCGTTTTTCCTCCATAAAAACGCAGCCGCCGCGGTCGGGTTCGAACCCGGGAACTCCGGATCACTAGTCGAGCGCCCTAACCACTGAGCCACCGCGGCGGGTCCACTCAGAACACCGCTGACCTTTCCTGGTTGGTCGCATAGCAACTCCGCTGAGATTTGCCTTCGCCACAACAGCCCCGTTGTCTTGGTCATTGCCACTGCTGCAACACCACCGCCGTAGAAAAATATTTATTCATGAATGAATGAATGAATGAATGAATGAATGAATGAATGAATGAATGAATGAATGAATGAATGAATGAATGAAAAACATTCATTAAAACCCAGCAACGGAAGGCCGACAGCAAATGGAGCGGGCTACGAGCAGGCGTACTGCAGGACGAGATGCGTGTAGAACCGTGGTACGAGAACTCGGTCCCCAGCCCCTCCGCGCTCTAACCGTAGGTGCAGAACAACTCGCGTCGCATATACTCACCTGCATAGTTTACTCACTTACAAACAGGTTGAGGTGACAGTTTTGAGAGGCCGGAGTGTGCAGGCATCGAACGAAAGCACACTTCCCCCTCGAATCCGTGATCAGCATAGTCGCCGGCCTGGTCATCGTCGCTGCCTCTGAACTGACGCCGTAGAGAAAATGTTGATCTTGCCCTGTCATGCCCGCGAAATTTTAAATGAGGATTTGGAGAATAGGTTACGGGCGTGAACAGTAAACAGGGCGAGTTGGAATGTATTCATCTTTAAGCAGCGCGAAACACAGGACAAGAGGAAGAAACACGAAACGATACATAGCGCTCGTGTCGTCTCGTGTTTCTTCCTCTTGTCCTGTGTTTCGCGCTGCTTAAAGATGAGTTACGGGCGTGTTTACTAAGCCGGAGTCCACAAGCATCGAAACCCCTGTGCACGTCGCTGGCGCACGTCGCCTGCCGCCCTCGCTTGCTTGGAGGTTGCCCACTTAGCGACGGAGCGAACGACGGCGGTCTTCACCGCGTCGCTCGTTTTCACGCACATAAAGCTTACTTTTAGAACCTACATTCCACATAGAATGTACCTGAAGTGGTGAAGAGAAAATTGTGCTCAAGGCGGCTTCATAACACCATTGGCACTACGTGAACACCTTCCGCTGATTCGTTCCCCATATTCACCATACATCCGGTTAATGGATTTGTGTGTGTCAAAGAAACTCGGGGGGCTATTAGTCATGCCATATTGAGGAGCTCTCCTGTTTGGTTCCGGCTCCCTGGTGTTCCTCAACCGAAATATTTGAGTGCAACAGCTCTCTTTCATTTCGTGTCCATCAAAATGCAGCCGCGGGACCAAGATCGAGCTCTCGAACTCGTTCTCAGCAACCGAATGCCACAACCACGGGGCCCTCAGAGTAGGCAGCCAGCACACAGTGCCGTGTGCAAAGGTGAACAGTTCACAGTGTGGCATTTCCGCTCTTAGCGCGAGTGTTACTAAATACTCTACTTTCAAGAAAAAGATAGATAGATAGATAAAGAGGAGGAGGGAAAGGCAGGGATGTTGACCAGAAAGGGGTTCCGGTTGGGCACCCTGCACTGGGGAAGAGGGATTAGGGGGCTAAAAGGAGGAAGAGAGAAGGGAAAAAAGGCATAACACACATACACACACACACACATACACACACACACACACACACACGCACACACACACACACACACACACACACACACACACACACACACACACACACACACACACACACACACACACACACACACACACACACACACACACACACACACACACACACACACACACACACACACACACACACACACACACACACACACACACACACACACACACACAACGCTGTCACAATTTGTCACTCAATCCAGTCGCTCTCAAGTAGGCAAAGAGTGCCTTGTATGCCTTGAGGGCAGTCGACTGCTGTGGCCACGGACCGAGGATCCTCAAGAAAAAGAGAACAAGATATTCACTATGACATGCCTTGTATGCAAAGCTTTTCTGACTCCTCTGCATTCTGCCCCTCTGTGTCCGCCTCTGTTTGGCTGCAGTTCCCGCTATCGTGCCCTTCTGTTATCGTTCACTCGTTCTTGTAGATCGGTATATTCCTTCTAGGAATATACATATTGCCCCACAACACTAAAGAATAGATGGGATCTTTTATCCGGCTTTGTATTAAAAATTCAAGTCACTGTAAGAAGAAGCGCCAGTACGTTTTCTAAGGACATGAAGAAATGTTTTAAGGGGTCAGAAGTAGAACAACCAGAACTGTGATTTTGTGTGTTTGATCGTGATTTGGCTCTGAACTTTTCCCCCACTTGCCCTTTACTGGTTACTGGGAATACCACCGACTGTTTAGCATTCTGAAGCATAAGTTTCTCAACTACCATTTGCACCCACTGCTATCTTTAGATGTTTTTTTCCTGTCGGCAGGCTGGAAGGAAGAAAAAACTAAACACTTACGAATAATTCCCGTACGTGCCCAGAAAACCAATTCTTTATCGCTCAGCGTAGTGAGGAACATGAGACGTATAGTGAAATATGGCGCCTCAAAGTTTGCTCGCGTTCTCCACCTCAAACCCGAAAGAAAAAAACAAGACAGTTCTAACAAAGAGTAATGTTAATGTGCTAAGGCAAACTGGCAACGCCGTGTCGTCTGACAGAGATAGATATCCGCTGTAGCACGTGTTTCTGCTATGGCCCATCAAAAACAGTTTGAGGTTTTCGGCAATTCCTGAGTGAAAGCTTGCTTACAGTGGTATAAAATACAACCGTTCTCTAAGTAGGCAGGGAAGTTGTGAAGCACCGAAACAATGGGCTATTTTTTTGCTGTTAACTCGCCGCGCATTTTCGCACCGTGAAGTGGCCGGTTGCGACTGGTGTGTAATTTAGGCTAAAAGGTATGCGCAATGTTTAAGAAACGTATGCAAAAGCGAGAACAAGTATGGTATAGTGAGGAACCTGAAGTTTTGAATGGAAAACGAAAAATATTAGGGGAAAAGATGACGTTCTGTGTTAATATTTTTTTTCGCCCTAATTTGAGTGGAGAGAAATTGAAACGAAAATAAATAAATCGCGCCACACTTTTTCTGCTCACGTATTTCGCTTTTCAACCAGTTTCGCAGCGAATAGCTGTCTTCAACAGTGTACAAGGCTGATCTGCGCACTTAGCACATGATTCCTTATTCTTGCCCACATGATAAATAAAAAAACCTGGTAATTTCAACGCCATCTTCAGAAATTTTGTTCTCCTGTAGCACAGTTTTTATTGTTAACGCGAAAGCACTAACTCACAGATCGTGCAGAAAATCCCAGTCATGGCAAGAAAAATATGGTGACGTGACATCATCAAGCGGCCGTATGACGCACACAGCAAGCCGGGCACCATCACTTCAGACAATCTTATAGATGTCTTTCGTCTATGTATGTATGCTCGCCACTCATCAATCTCCAAGTATTGACGGCTTTCCCGACATTCGTACCAACACTGGGACGCAACTGTTTGCCGTGCAGCGTTCTGGGTAGTGTAGTACGATTTCTCGCTTTTTATAGCTGACATGTGCAAATCAACTTGGAGGCTAGCTTGCGACGTGGATTCGAACCGACGACATATGCACCTTCAATTGTATGCCTTCCGAGACTTTCATATCAAAATTGTGACGCAACCGTTTGTCGTACAGGGGTGGTGTCATACGACTTCTCGTCGTATATAGCTTACAAGTAGCTAGTCAAGTTGGAGGCTAGCTTGCGACAGGGCTCGAACCGACGACATATGGACCTTCAGTTGTAGGCCTTCCCATACTTTCGTACAAAAACTGTGACGCAACAGTTCGTCGTACAGCATTTCCGGATGGTATCATACGCGCGTGTTTGTGTGTGTGTGTGGAGGGGGTGGGGGGGAAGGAGGTGGGGAGGAGTGTCAATGTACTCAAGGATAGTAATGTTTTCACATTTCCACACGTAAGCACTCTTAAGTGCTTCTGCCAAATTTTTTTTCGCGCTCAAATCTCACAAGCTCATCATATTTGAAGGCTCTGTATTGTGACGAATACTGCGTCGAAGAGTACACCGTCACATTTTTATGCAATCCTGTACTTGCCTATTGTGTACTGTCTGCAATGTCTAGAATGCCAATGCGCTTGTATTCGGCCCCGCAAGGTCGATCGTGTCGCCGAAATGTTCGCGGACGCACCGGGCCGGAAAGTCACTCCTCAACTCGTTAAGACCGTTCGCGAGGACAGCCTCCGTAAGAAGACAGCAGCGCCAGGAACGGGACGCAGTTCTTTCCAATCAGGACCCGTTCCGCAGAGCGCGGCCAACTAAGTGTCCGCTATAATGAGGCTCCCAACGGAAAAGGGAACGCGCGCGCCATCAATCGGGGATTGCCGCCGCCGCCATCGACCGACTCGGGCCGGACTGTCGACCGGTGGCCTTCTACGGCCGGACTAACGCCCGTGCTTCGCTCACTGAGAGCAATTAGGCGCCACTGCATCCTAATTTGCCCGAGCTCCTGTCTGAGACGTCGCTCGAAAAAGGAAACTTCTTTTCGAAAGCTGTTCTCACTGTTCGCTCTTCTTTTTGTCTCAGGCCTTGCTTGCCTTCACGTGGTTTCGAACCCCTCCCTACTTCTGTCTTCGATCGTTTAATCAATTCGGCAATCAGTTCTTCCACTTGGGTTCCCGGTCAATCATTCATTCAATCGGTCAGTCAATCAGTGGTTGTATTACGGTGATTATAGAGGGATGTACGGCGTCCACGTCACATGTCGTAACGAAAAACTCCCGCGTTGACGTGATGACCAATGAATACATCAGCCAAGTGAGCCATCTTGGTGACGCCGGGGATGGAGAACGCAAGAGTGCGCACTCCACTAAGGTCTACAATGTATCTAACGTTGGCCCTTCTTCGGCCTGAGATGGCGAGGATTCTCGGTGTCTTCTAGCATTGCCACTGCAACAATTAATCGGATAATTTATGTACGAAGAGCTTCCTAGTACATCCCTGTTTTTACTGTTCTTACTCGTTTTACCTGTCTCTTCCGCAAGGATAACAATAAAGCGCAGAACGTTGTGCTTCAACAAAACTCTGCCTTTCAGACACTACCCGGGAGTAGGAATTCCTTGTTTATACTCGAAGGAATATTACGTACAGCGACCTCTGTCCCTGCTCCGAACAGGTACGATGAGTGAATCGTAAAGTCTGCGTTTTTCTTTTTGTATGAGATCGAAGCCACAGAGTTCTCGTCGCTATTCATACGGACGGGTCTCAATTGCTTTGAAGCTTTAATTCAAAGTTCACTTACCCGGAGATTAGACGGGAAAAGCGCTCAGCGACGGCACAGAATAAGCAGGCGTCAATGGCACCCTTCCATTCAATGTCACGTGACACACCTCCGTTCACTACTTTCGCTCCTTCATCGAAAAGTGAGACCTGAAGTGGCTATTCCCTCCGAGTCTCGCACATATATTGTTTCAGCCTACCTCATCCCGAGTGTTATTTCCTTTTGTATAACAAAAAGGCCCTTAGCTAAGCCCTTCTGGCCCTGCCGTTTTCTATTTCTTTTTTCTTCTCACGGGAGCCCAGCCCGCTGGTATTATTCTGTTTCTCCGCCGAAAAGACGTTCTCGCAGCAGCTTATCGATTGTTTGCTGCTGTTCGTTTTAAGCTTACATCTGTCCTTTTGCTTCTCTTGACTGTTTCTCCTTTTCGTTCACTCTTTCGTTTTTATTCTTTCTTCGTTTTAGCGCCAGAAATATCCTCTCTCTCTCTCTCTCTATCTTCCTCCCTCGTTTCGGGATGCGTTAGCGCCACACTCGCCAGCACTTATTTCGGCTAGCGCGAACGGATCGTTAAAATGGAAGCGTAAAACAAGGGTATGCCAGCTGGAATAGCAAAAGAAGCAGCGCGGAATCGACCTCTCTTTTGCTCTCTTTTTTTTATGCTTAAAATCGAGACTGAGAACGCAAGAAAGCCAAGCTCTCTCTCTTTCTCTCACTTGAGCAAAATAATGGCCCCCGAAATGCGAGGCGCCATTAGTGATAAAACGTGTCTGCCGGTCTGTTCTCCTGTTCTCATCTGCTATTCTCCGGTTTGGTGTACTATTCTCTCGTCTGGGCCACCGTCAAGTTTTATTCATGTTCTCAATAAAAAAAAAACAAGGAAGCTTACGTACCCCTGGCTTTTGTTAGAATTGCGTTTTAAACGCTATCTCACGCCGACTTGAGAGCAGTAGAAACAATAGCAATTTTTCTCTTCGCAGATTTTTTGTGTGTGTGTGTGTGTGTGTGTGTGTGAATACGTTTCTCTTTTTTTCTCTTAAAGTAACAGTGATATACGCTAATTCGGACTCCAAAACAGACTCCGTCTAAAAGCGAGCCTTGGAAAACCTAATTTCTCAAAACTCGCTGCCCGAAAGGCCCGCGCGCGGGTGGGCCAAGCACCTTTTCTGACTTCTTTCTCTCTAAAGTGTGGACTCATATCAGTACGGTGCCGTTACGTTAACGAAAAAAAAACGCGAATGTAATTGCGTTCGTTTATGACCGCTCATTTCGGTCTCGTTGCAGCTACCTTCGCAATAGCTCTTGGTTCAGCTAAATAAACGCGGATTTTCGGAATGGCTGTATGCCTTAATGACATAAGTTTTCTCTTACCGTTTCTATTAGTTAAAGAAACTCCCGGGTGCACAAAGCGCGAAACTTGTCAATAATTTTAGAAATATAAAAACAAGGAAACATTTTCTCACTTTTCACACACCCTTCTGTGCCGACTGCCCAGGCCTACTTGTTCCATGTGGCTCCAGCTCTCCTAGCCGCGTTATCATTGACCAGCTCAGACATTTTCTTTTCGGTAGGTTAGGTTTTGGGTTGGTTAGGCTAGTTTAGTTTAGGTTAGGTTAGGTTCGGGTTTGGTAGGGTATGGTAGGTTTGGTTAGGTTAGGTCAGCTTAGGGTAGGGTAGGTTAGGTTAGGTTAGGTTAGGTTAGGAGCGTGGGAATTTTCGGTTTGACTCACTACGACAGAGCATCACCATTCTCCCCACAGAAGGTCCGACATCAAAGCATTCGCGTGAAAATTGCGTACAGTGCCACATTTCTCGATATTCCGCGTAGAGAACGCGCATTATTCTGCACCACGCTGCAAAGCTCGTTTCTTCGTATTTTACTCACTCACCCACTCTCCAAACCACTCTTTCGCGGTTTTACTGGCTTGGTTTCAGAAACCAATTTCGTGCCCTCATTATCACGCTAGCCACATGCAGAAACGAAAAAGTAAGCGAAAACAAAGGAAGCTTTCAAAGGCGAACAAAACAGAACTACAACTCCCGCAAAAGCCACCGAAGCAAATCAAATAGCGTGGGCTATAGTCAAAGCGAAGCATCGACGAGGAGACCTATACGACACGAGCCGCCATAATGAATATCAACCCGGCCATGCATTCAATCTTTCTCAATATCCGCTTACGTGAGAGGAGGAAGCGAATGAAGGGGGAGAGGGGGCGTGGGCACACGAAGAAGAAAGGGCGAACGACGCACGGCTACACAGGAAGACAGAGCGGCAGCGGCGCCGGTGTGTGCGTTCGGGTCATTAGTCATCGCTTCGGCAGGCATAATGACGGAGCCCCCGAAGAAGCTCGGCAGCATGACGCCATATAGGTGCTGCGAAGCCGACTTATATGGGCCTCCCCAGCCCCGGCATGGCCTCCCCCTGTGCGGCTGGAGATGCGGTAATTAAAGGACACGGCGTTAATTGCAAAGGCGCACGCCGGCAAGAACCTGCTTTGTGCGCGCTATATACGGCTTCTTCGGTTGCCGCGGCAACCGAAGCTACCCCGCGCAACGTAGCTGCGTTTCTCATCATCGACGCACAAAAGACGTTCACCCATCCAGCCCACCCCATGCACTCAACCCAGTGCAGGTTGACGGAGTAATCACTACTTCCTTTGCACTCCGTCTGTGTGCATGTTCCTATACGTCTGTTTCATGCGTGATTGATTCAGCTCGCCGCCGGCACTATTCCCGCCGCGGCATCGCTATAGTTTCGCTTTTTGTTTTATTCCCTCATTTCTGGGCCCAAGCACAAATGTCCAATCAACCCCTTTTTTCATAATGCTCCTGCCGTGTGCCCTGTTTCTGTAGTTCGCTAGAGCATTTCCTGCAGTTTTACTATTACGCTTGATTAGTTTCCTGGTTAATGTCGCTTGTTCTCTTTGTAATCGGCAAATCGTGCCTGTTGTTGCCGGGGGCGTTTCACGAAAACATAAGTCGCGATGCGAGCTTGCAATTGCTATAGCAGTGCGCGTAATTGGATGCTGAGAACAGTCTGAAGCGCGCGAATTCCACGCTTCAGTGAGCATAGCTTTTGGCACTTCCAGTAATGAATGCCAAATGCGCCGCTTGAAACCGAGACGGAGCGCTATTTTCTTTTTTATTCCACGCAACTCTGTTTTCGCTAGCGCCGCACACTTACTTTGTGCGCGACGTGCATGCAGTCCTGTGTGTGTCACGAATCTAGTGCAACAATCGCTACCTCTCACTATGACTCCTGCTTGCCCTTTTGCCCTTCTGCCAGTTAGCGCGAAAAAACGGGAATATCACAACATTGCCGAATAGCCATCTTGAGACTGTTGCTTATATCAATGAAACGTCGATTTTAATTCGCTGCTTATAGGGCTGTCATGGCATCGCAATTGCAATACCTCCCAGAACACGATCATGAGGCGTCCCAAACTTCGAGCCCTTCGACGATGACTCCACATTAAAGAGACAGCCAGTGTTAAGCTTCGCTGCTTAGCGCATTAACTTCCGGCGATGGCCGTTTTACCGCGTGCTGTGTTGCTTTCATTATACAGTGTTCATCCGACTGCGATGTTCAGTCAGGTTCCGGCGCCGATCGCCTTCCCGCTCTGCAACATGCAAGGCACAGCCGCACATACAGGGTCTTCTTTGCGGGGACGACGACTTTCGCGCTGTCGAGCGCGGCGGCAGACGAGAGCTTCTTTTTCTGTCATACACTAACAGTAGTACAGATGGCGCTCGTAGAATGGATGTGACGTCATGCTGAGCGCGGTGCAATCATCTGCTCCTCTTTGCTTCATCATTTGCCGCGGCGATGGCTCTGGCTCCAACCATCTGCTTCTCCTTAGTTGCGTCATAGGTCGCGCGATGGCTCTGGCGTCGCGCCAGATGTGTCGTCGGATTACGGTAAAGCTTGGCTCAAGGGGAGGCTCTGCAAAACGGCTGTCGCCGTAATATGTGTACAAAGAAACGCGTAGCCAATTCTTTTCCAAG
The DNA here is from genome assembly GCA_030143305.2 of Amblyomma americanum. Classification (NCBI taxonomy): domain Eukaryota; kingdom Metazoa; phylum Arthropoda; class Arachnida; order Ixodida; family Ixodidae; genus Amblyomma; species Amblyomma americanum. The sequence continues at coordinate 130,288 of JARKHS020004328.1, forward strand.
AAACTTCACCAGAAAGACAACTGCGCACAAAACAGAAATTACACCCCATAAGAGGACAAAAGAGAACATGTTGGCATTACTCAAGCGTTCCAGTTGCCACAAGTCTGTTTTTACCACCGTGCAAATTTTTTAATGCAATCAAGACGGCTACCTTGTTAATTTTTTATTTTTTTTAATTTTTTTTCGATATTATTTTTATTACAATTACCATTCTCACTTCACTACTCGACTATAAACATCAGTCTCGATCTCCTGCGTGCGTTCTGCATTTCCCGTTTCATTTCGTTGTTCCTTTTTGTTTAATTCTTCCTTCCATAGCATTCATTTTAATTTCGTCCAGGAATTCTTTACCTGAAAAACTCTCTGTGCCCCCAATTCTTGGTCAACCCCCCTATGTGGGCATGTGCCATAGTATGAGAACAACAACAGTTGCGCCACACGTTGTGTCTTTCGACTGTTAGCACTACCATTACCATTGCATAAGAATAGCGGAAGTTGTACTCGTTATAGCGCTGTTCTACTGGGGCGCGCCGAGTTTTTCGGTCGCTATGATTTCACCTGCAGGGATCGGAAACGGCAGAACCTGCAGGTGAGGGGCACGCCATTTCCACCTTGGCGCGCAGTCGGGGGTAAGGACAACACTTACCCTGCACGTTCTGAAAACGTGGCCACCACGCGGTCCGAAAGTGGTCAAGAATTGCCCATGAGCTGCTCTCCGGCTGATCACAATGGAGCCAGGCGACTGGCAGTACCTATGTGCAGGCCCAATGACAACACAACCCAAAAATTAACTAGCGCTCGCATCGCACAGCACACGGAATAAGTCCCGAAAGAGGGATTAAAGTGAAAGTTGAAATCGACAGGGAACGAAGGAATGCCTTCTTAGTAGTCCCCCCCCCCCCCTTCCCGAAAAATATGCACCCAGAGTTCAACGTAGAACGCAGGGCCAAGAGAGCCGAGGCTCTAGAGCTGAGGTTCGGCAATATGGAGAATGCGGACGTAGCGTATGTCGGTGCGGCGGGTGGCTGGACGGGAGCGTCAGTAGCTTCGGTCGTCAACGGCCGAGGGGCTCCAGTCTCCGCGGCAGCCATCCGGGGCCGCAACATAGAGACAGCGGAGGAAGTTGCTATAGCGCTCGCCTGCGTAGGAACAAAAGCAAAATTCGTAGTAAGCGACAGTAAAACTGCCATTCAAAATTTTGGAAGAGGCAGGATCTCACCGGAAGCGGCCAAGATCCTTAGCCAACAAACGCTGGATAGGAAAATTCATTTAATTTGGACACCCGCACACGCCGCCGTCCCCGGTAACGAGGCGGCTCACGAGCTAGCCCGAGTTCTCTATTCCCGGGTAGCCGTTGAGCCCCCCGAGCACTGGGGGAAAGAGGAGCGCCTGCAATACTACGGGGAAATTGTTAACCATTACGAATTGGGACGTAGGCTGGTACCTCCACCAGACCCGAAATTAAACAATAGAGAAGCTGTCGCGTGGAGGCGGCTACAAACCAATACATTTATGCACCCGGTATGGGCTTACCACGTGTACCCGGAGCTGAGGTCGCATGATAGATGCACACACTGTGGGGCGACCGGGACCCTCGACCCCGTAATTTGGGAGTGCACAAATTCCCCCGGGACGGGCAAAAATATTGATGGTTCACCACTCCAGTGCGACAAATTTCAGGACAGCCATTCCAAATTTTCTTTTGTGAAGGCACCCACCCTTGAAATCGTCTGCGAAGCCGCCCACCCCTCATGTAAAACCCCCTTCCAAGGGGCATTTGAGGACTAGAATAAATAAATAAATAAATAAATAAATAAATAAATAAATAAATAAATAAACCGCGGACGCGCAACTCCCCGTCTCCCAGGCCTGCGTGCCGGGGCGGGGAGAAGCGTCTTTTCTGGTGGAAATTAAAGTTGTTCTCTCTCTCCCAAGGGCTCCTTAGCGTTTCGCCTCCATTCGAAACGCGGCCGACTGGAGAGGGTTCGAAGCCGGGTACTACAGCTCAGTTGCCGAGAGCTCTAACCACTCAGCCACCGCGGCCTATCCAGATGGTCTGGGTACTGGCCCATTGAATAATAATATTAATTAATAATAATTTGTTTTTGGGGAAAGGAAATGGCGCAGTATCTGTCTCATATATCGGCGGACACCTGAACCACACTGGAAGGGAAGGAATAAAGGAGGGAGTGAAAGAAGAAAGGAAGAAAGAGGTGCCGTAGTGGAGGGCTCAGGAATAATTTTCGACCACCTGGGGATCTTTAACGTGCACTGACATCGCACAGCACACGGGCGCCTTAGCGTTTTGCCTCCAATCCCGGTAACGAAGCGGCCCATTCCGCTGCTGGAGCGTACGTCAACCGAACGGCGTGTACCGAAGACCCAGGCAGCGCGAGAGACCGGCTGATCACATATCACGACATCACGCTACACTACAGCGAAGAGCGTCTATTATACTTCCGCCACACTAATCACTGACAAAACAACAACAGACGACCTGGCGACAACTCCAGGCTGGCAGCTTTGCCTCCACAGCGATACTTGCGCTTTTCTTTCCCTCTACTCACACCCCCGAATGTTCCCTGTGCGGGGCCCCGAGAGCCACATTCGACCACATTATGTTCATCTGCCGACAACTGCAACCACTGGCCCAATGAGCCCTCGCATACTCGGAGGGGTGGTAAGTCATGGTCTCTAGCTCCGACCCGACCTCGCAACTGACGCTGGTGCAGTGGGCGGAGAAGGTCGCCGTCAGACCCGGGCTGCCGGCCACCACCAACGACCAAAAGTCAGCCCACCCTGAAATTTTGAACCATAAGGGCTCCGCCCATAAAGTTTTTCGCCACCACCCCCACCCCCGTGGCAGGTGATTCCGTTGGCTTCCACTAATGTGTCTCTTCTCTCTCCGTTATTTCACTCCCTTCTTCATCCCTTCCCTCACAGCCCAGTTGAGGTGTCCACCAAACAGTGAGAGAGTGAATTTTTCAATTTCCTGAAAACAGCTTTTCACTGCAATTTTGGTTTGACAGTCTTGTGCTCGCAAATATGCATCATGTTGGCATCATGCGATCTGTTTTGCCGTCTCGAAGCTCTTTGGATAAGCAAAATCTCGCTGCATTTCGAGTTCATATATTTGCATCATACTTTATGAAATTTTTACCCAAATATATTGTATTAAATTTTATCGGGTTGGTCTGATAACTCGAATAGGTCATGTGGTCCTCCGGTACATGTTCAGAGGACGTTCGCTGGTCAGGCGTATGGTTTCATCAGTACGTATCGCCATGAATTTCAGATTGATGTTATGCGAGGGAAAAAGTAATATATGCTTGTGAACAGTACGAGATTTTATACGATGGGCTATTGCACGTAATGAAACAAAACGTCGCTCCTCCGCTATGTAGCGTCGAATTCAACTGCTCGCATCGCGTCTCCGCACCGAAATACGTGTATACAGCCAAACGGCACCAGGCAGTAATGTCATATCCCGCAAGCGTTTGTCAACGCCCGTGTACTGTGCGACGTCAGAGCACGTTAAAGAACCCTAGGTGGCCGAAATTTCCGGAGCCCTTCACTGCGGCGTCCCTAATAGCATGAGTCGCTTTGGGACGTTAAACCCTCATAATAATAATGTTAAAAATAATAATAATAATTGGTTTTTGTGGAACGGAAATGGCGCAGTATCTATGTCTCACATATCGTTGGACACCTGAACCGCGCCGTAAGGGAAGGGATAAAGGAGGGAGTGAAGGAAGAAAGAGGCGCCGTGGCGGAGGGCTCGGGAATAATTTAGACTACCTGGGGATCTTTAACGTGCACTGACATCGCACAACACACGGGCGCCTTAGCGCTTCGCGTCCTTAGAAATGCGGCCGCCGCGGTCGGGTTCGAACCCGGGAACTGCGGATCAGTAGCCGAGCTCTCTAACCACTGAGCCACCGCGGCGGGAGCCACACTGTTCAAAAACCAATTTTCACAGCAATTTTCTTTCCTCAAAAAACCAACCATATCCGAATGCGCCATGAATGGTTTGCCGTCTTGTGCTCGCAAATAGGCATCTTGCAGGCATCATGCGATCTGTTTTGCCTTCTCGAAGCTCTTTGGATAAGCAAAATCTCACTGCCCTACGAGTTCAGATATTTGCATCAGACTTGACAAAATGAGTTCTATTAAATTTTATCGATTTGGTCTGATAACACGGATAGGTCATGTGGTCCCCCGGTATAAGTTCAGAGGACGTTCGCTGGGTCAGGCATAAGGTTTGATCAGTACGTATGGCCAGTACATGCTTAGCGTCATGTCTAATTGTGAATGTCAATGTATCCGGTAACCTTGGCATGTGTACATATGTAAATAATTTTTTTTCCAATCAGTAGTATATGCTTAAGAAGAGTACAAAATTCTTATATGGCGGGCCATTGCACGTAATGCAACAAATCTGAGACAGCGGTGTCAGCCGTCGCTCCTCCGCTTTGTTGCGTCGAATTCACCTTCTCGAATCACTTCTCCACACAGAATCACGTGTATACAGCCAAACGGCACCACGCAGTTATGTCACAGCGGGAACCCCAGGAAAGGCCGCCATCGTCTGGAAAACGTTGAAGTAACGAGTGTTAGCGGGGCGATCGACGCCTAGCGGCATCTATCAGAGAAATTACATTTAAAAGACAAAGGCGGGCTATTTGGTGGTTAACAGGGGAGTGCATATTGCAACCGCGCAAAACGCCGAGGGACGAAGAGAAGAATGCACAAGACACAACGCGGAACTTCAACTGAGGTTTACTACAAGGAAAACGCATATATATAAGATTCGTAATCACACCTGATAGACAGCAGACACCATCACGTGACACTGGCATGCGGACGCGCGTGGCACAAGTTAGCATCAGATAGTTGAATTCCTTTTTGGATAAGGATACGGAAGTGGTGCTTATGCAACGGTCATTTTCTTTTCTAATGCTGTAGGCTTCCCTGTTAAGCCTACAGCTAAGCCCTGCTAAGCCTACAGGCTTAGCAGGGAAGCCTACAGCATTAGAAATGAAAATGACTGTTGCATAAGCACCACTTCCGTATCCTTATCCAAAAAGGAATTCAAATATCTTGATGCTAACTTGTGCCACGTGGGCTCGCATGCCAGTGTCACGTGATGGTGTCTGCGGTCTATCAGGTGTGATTACGAATCTTGTACATATGCGGTTTTCCTTGTAGTAAACCTCAGTTGAAGTTCTGCGTTGTGTCTTGTGCATTCTTCTCTTCGTCCCTCGTCGTTTTGCGCGGTTGCAATATGCACTTCCCAGAGAAATTACGATGCACGTCTACCCGTTGTCGAGTTTCACCTCCTCAAAATACGTCCCAAACGGAATTAGCTTCGTTTGTGGGATCAAGGTAGGCCTAGAATTCGGCTTGCGGTGCGATATGGTAACGGTGCAATTAGTAATTGCATGCACAGAATGTTTACCTATTATTTAATTGTGGTTTCATTTATATGCCACAACCCATCGGGTTTTATTTGCCTACCAAATTTGGTACACAGCTATCTCCGGATGGGTGCCCCTTGTTGTCGGAGTGTATATAGCGGAACGAATGTATACATGTAAAGAGGTCCCGTTACGCGGCTCTTTTGCTACCCGTTATAGGGTATTTGTTGGGGCGGGGAGGCGTTCGGGGAAAGAGATGGGAGGGCGCAACAAACTTTAATGGCCGCCATCTTGGATTCGAGCAATATTAACTGTGCCGCCATTCGTTAAAGTCCCCTGACGTCATACTCGCATAGTTCCACCTCTATCCGCCATATTGGACCATGATGTTATCATTGGCACGCGGAAGGTTGTTTCTACAATGCTATTGTAGATGGCGCTACGAGCCTCAATGCGAGATGTGCTGTTTTCTGGCTGTCACAGATGGCGCTGTGATCTCAGAGTGGTAGCAACTCTCCGATATCTCGAAACGTGATGAGTAGTTGCTGCGACATATGGCGCTGTGATCTCAGGGTGGTAGCAGACCCCACGAAATCTCGAAACGTGATGAGTAAGAGCTAACGCTCTTAAAAATACCTCTTCCATTACAGCTGTCTTGGGGGCTTTCTCTGAGACGAGAAACACTGTTCCAGCGTATACTTTGTTGCTCATGTGAGAATGACATAAGGGCCTCAGTGAGTTGCGCTCAAGAATTCGCTGTGTGATCACGTGGAGTGGCCGCCCTCAAGGGATGGTGAAGGGAGGCGCGGTGCGAATGCCCTCCATCTCACTGCTTTGTCTACCTCAATACTGGTAAGTTTGGCAGCTTGTTTTTGTTGTTATATGCGTTAGTTTGGCAGCTTGTTGTCATTGTTGTTCTCACGATGTGGAGTTCCTCCTAGCTGGCATAGCCACTGAAAGAAAGTTCTCAAGTGCGATTATCTTCATTTGGAGTGCGAGCACGCGCCATTACCACCGACCTCGTCCGCATATTGGCAGCGCGCATCCATGATTGCTCGCATTTATGCGAGTCACGATCTCCACTGCGTGGTGGTACATGCAGCTTCGGGAAAGGCGGAAATCGAATGCACAGTAAATCGATGCAGCGAGGCGAAGAACATAACATACAGGCAGTGGTCGTCGACGACTTCAGAGATGGACGGCAACCCATTCGTCGAGTACCGTCGGCGACGCTATAGCTATATCAACTCCCGTAAGTAACACGCGCGCAAACACCAGGCAAAGTAGGCGCCATCTAGTGCGGAGGTCCCGAAGGGCGAACCGAAGTCACCCTCCTATGCAATTCGCCTCCGGTAGAACACGAGCACAGCCGTGCCGGGGCACTGGATGTGTTTCCTCAGTCCGTGTGCCGATGCAGATCGATAACCCAGCTTTAAACCTTACAGGGACCCCCTTCCGTCCGCACTATCTCTGTTATTCAGCAATCTAGGGCATTGTTTTGAAGGGTGAGACTTCGGCTTGTCCATCCATAAAGGAAAGAACGCGTCCGAGCTCTTCATTGTTCCGCAATTCAGCTATGCATCAGTCCATGTCTCTATAACATATAACAGCGACGCCAACGTTATACACGCTACATCCTCCACGCTGTCCCTCTCGAGCTCTTAGCTCTGATGTTATACAGACAGCCTGTGGTTATACAGACATCTGTAATCTGTATAACATCAGAGGAAAAAGCTCGAGAGGGACAGTATGGAGTGCGTAACGTGTAGGATAGAGGCGTCGCTGTTGATGTCGCCGAGCAGTCATCGCAGATATCACCTTGAATTGCATAGTTGCATTTTCCTATTCAAGACGCGGTTTCGAGCCGCCTCGGATATTCTACACCGGTCGCAGTACATCCGAGATGGTACCGCGGGGTTCCCTGCTCAATCTCCGCGATGATCTCTGTGATAGTCATGCGGCGGGACAAATTACCATTGACGTAATGCACATCATGCGCTATCGTTTCCATGACGACTGGGAGAGAGCACTGTGAGACTTCAGCCTGTCCCGCTGCTAATAACTATCACCAATGAGAGCTAACGAGAACTGCTAACAGCTCTTGCTCTAAAACGTGAACTTAGCGGAGAGAGATGAAGGAACCCCTCTCGGTCGCCACGCGAGGCTTCGGGAGTGGCTAGAACAGGTGTCGCTAATAAAGAACGCAGCACCTAGACAGATGTGGCCTTTAGGAAAAGAAAACTGAGAATATAAGTTTTTTTGTCTTATCATCTTATCAACCAGCCCCGGGACGATGTGATAACGATAGTCATGCTGCTGAACACTAGTTGTTGATGGTGACAAAGGTGATAACAAAAAACTCGCCCCCCCCCCCTCCTGTCCTTTAAACTCCCTTTTGTAACTTCTGCTCACAGATACTCGCCTTTAAACATAGTTGTTAGCGCAGAAGTTTATCAGTATTGTTCTCAACAACTATTTCTCTAATATCCCCCCCCCCCCCCATATAGATTCCGTCTCTGATTTACACTCATAATCATATTTCTCTTTAGGCAAGCAAAACAAAGAATTTATCAGATCCCTGCAATAATTACGTCCTGGTCCTCATTTCCTATATCCCATCCTATATGGGTCTTAGTTTTCTGGGTGCTGGGAGAAATGAATTAGAGTCGCTCCATATTCAGAAGCAGCAGATACCGCACAAATCTGTCTACATATCCTCTTCACAAACATTGACAATTCATTTCGCAGTTGTCCTGCGCCGTGGCCTACCGAGCGTATACATAAGCTCGCCGATAAGGCTCCGTTATTAATAGTTCGCTGCCTCGACCGAAAGAAAACTCCGAAACAAAAGTGAATGCGCACCCGGAAAGATTATTGCTCGGTTTCTATATTAAACTCGAATTCACAAAGAGCTAAACCAAGTCATCAAAGCAAACTAATACAACGCCGACAGCATGGCTAATCACTGTTATTAGTTGGCCGCATATCTTGCTTCGTATTGTATTAAAATTAATTTATTTCCCTGCTTTCTCTCTTTTACTCACTCTATTCTCGCTAATGAGATGACGCGCCATCGCGTGAAGCCCGGAAAGCGCCGCTCAAAAATTTAAACCGAGAACCCAATTTGAAGCTCGAAAATTCCTCCCTTACGCATACATTATCCGGGGGTAGGAAGCAGCGAGGAGAAGTGGAAGGCCAGGCGACAGAGATTCGAATCATTTATCTCCGTAAGGCGTTGCATAAGACGAGCGACGCGTTCGCAGAGCGAAGGGCGCGCTTAGCCCCGATGCCTTTGTGCGCTGCGGAGAAGCCGCCTCCCGCGTCACTGTGCCCATACAACTGCTTATGGGTCGCTTGCATTAGAGAGCGACGGGGAGAGGGGAGGAGAGGAGTCGTTTCTTAATCAAGATTGGAAATTGGGAAGATGATGTATGACTCCCCAGGGCGAAAGGAGGAGAGGGGGCGAACACCCTCTCCGACGAGAAAGCCCGGAGACAATGAAATGAACGGAATTTCAAAGAAAGCACAGAAATGAAAACGAACATCAGCAAAATGCAAAAAGTTAAGAAAGAATTTTTAAGTGCGCAGGCTCTTTATTGTAGGAAGAAGCGCCACCGTGAACGCTTACTATGATAACCCGGTATTATTTTTATTTGTTTCGACCTCCAGACGCAGAACTCTCGCCAGCTCCTGTGTGCTACCACAACAGTGTACACTAAGAAGGGTTATCAAACAATTCTTGCAGCTGGCTGGTGTCAGTGACCTATGCTGTGAGCTGCTAACAGTGTTGACGAAGGCCGAATGTACTGAGCAGTGCTCGGCAATAAGCGAAGTGTATTGATTCTCAATGCTCGGAAAGTAATGCGAGGAAGATGGTTAAGTTATCGAACATCTGAATCAATGGTCTGCATCACTACACCAGCTAGAATAACTGACGAAAACTTTCTTCTGCGTTGTATCCACATAGACCAAGCCGCAAAGGCCTTAACGTGTCTACGTGATACATACTATTCATTTATAAGCGGAAGCGATTGAGAAGCCCCGTGGACGTCTCGGGAGAGAAGGGCTATTACTTCGACCGGAAATGGAAATGAGCATGAGTATTCAGCGTGGTGGCCTAGTTTTTAACAGAGTTTTTTTTATTACGCCTTAGAGCACGCCGGAAAACATCTAGATATATTGCGCTGGCTTGTCTAAAAAAGCTGATTAGAAAAGTAAGCATAATTTGCGCAAATGTCTGGTACTCTGTAAGCTCAGTAACTTGCTTTAATTATTAATCTTTCATCTGAAGTCAAGGTTAACTACAAGAGCTTGTCGTAACTTATTACGTAGTCGAGTAACCACATGAAAAACAGTTGCCAACCCAAATCGAAAAGAAAGGACACACAACAACGATAAAAGCACGTGCGAACTTTGAGGCTTTATGAACAGACACATTCCCCAGCAGAAGTATCTGAAACCGCCCGACAAACGTAATCACTGAGCCGAACCTGCATCCGATCGCACTCGGATTGGCGTAGCCTGTTTTACGTAAGCAACTTCGTCTAAGCTTAGCGCACGATTCCAGTAGCCAACACAACCAATCACATTCGCCAACAGTGCGATTACCTGACCAATGCGGATTGGGTTCAAAACCCGGTTGGAAGCGTTGGAATATGGTAGCGCACGAGCACTGTCATGTGCTTATTTTTTAATATTTCACGGGCCTTCTTTAAATTCCGGAAAAAAGGACTACATATAACATACGTTACCACACACACGCACAAAAAATAATCGGTTGTTTCTTAATCCCTTGTTCAACTTAACAAAACGCACGACGCTAACAAACTAACAACGTGGAATTTAAAAACTACTCGAAGCAAAACCACAAGACGGAAAACAATATGTCGTTGGTCCCACCCAACTCCGCTGTGCCGGTTTTTTTTTATCTTTTCTTCAAGATTTGTGAAACACCCTGCATTTGGTGCTGAGCGTTGTAGCTCAGTTGTTTTGTATGTTTGTGACATCAGTTCTTTTGTGCCCCAATTCGCCTATACCACAATGAATAGGCGGAGGCAGTAGCAGGCATGTATTTTCTCTTGTGTTAGAAAAAAGATCTTCTAAATGGTTGAAATGCACTAATTCTTGAAATGCCAGCGTTCCTTAATACTCTCCAAACAAATCAAATTTGGCTGATTTTGAGGGACGGCCTGAACGTCCTGACAGATTAATTTTTTGTCCTTTTCAGAGCTTTGCTTTCGTGCCGGTCATTAATGCACCGAGCCAATAAAGTCTGCACTTGTTACGTCACAGACAATGTTCGGTTTTACAGTGTGGCTCTTAGGCGACCTTTCCTGGCTTCCGCCTCGTAGATGTCGGCGTTGTCGACGTAACACGCCATTTGACAACCACGACAGGTAGTTGCAGAGCGAAGCGCCACCTGCCACGGCGAGAGTGGATGAATCGACAACCAGAAGGTGGCTGCCATCAGAAGCTCCCGAATGAATATATCGCAAAACCAAAATACGCGAAGAGCTGCGCTCAAATTTCGCATTACCGACTATCGTAGTCATCATTCAATTTTTTATCTCTAGTGTTTTCTTTTTTCTTCTTTGCCTGTGATTCACAGAACATCGTAAAGTAAGCTAATAACCCTGCAAATAATCACAGTCGCAAGGTCGGTAGCTACAAAGAGTGCTTTGCGCCACGTAACCAGCAACAAAGTTTCGGAAGCGCACGAACGTCCACGGTGAATGCACGTTCTGTTCATTGATCAGGCGCTTCCTGGCGCTCCACAACGAGAACAATACGCAGATAAACATCGCGCCGGGGCCTCGTGCCGTTCCATATCGAGGCGGACTCGAGAGAGTGCCCTCGGGCTAAGAGAGGGGGAAACAAGGGTGGCACGGGAGAGGAGGCCGGGGAAACGCGGCGCCATGCCCCGTCCTTAGCGGCGGCCGCCTTGTTTCCTCGCTCCAAGCAACAATGGCGCCTTACTTTGTTCCGTGCGCGCGGGTAATTAATTATCAACATCTGAGACAGAGGGGGAAAGGACCGCGACGAGTTCATTAACTACACCGGCCGAGATCACGGTCCCGCGAACGAACGCTAACGCTGCCCCGAGGGCCGAGCGCCTGGCGCCGGTGGCAGTGGCAACACAAGTGCAGCGCCAAGAGCAGTATGTATATACGTGGCAGTAAGATAAAAAGACGGCCATGAAAATAAGGAGCGAGCGCATTTATTTGCCTGCGTGCCCCGCCTACTGTGTGTACGTGTTTATGTGAGCATAGCGCGGCCCTATATAGTGGTACGTGCCGGACGGCGACCCTGAGAGCACTCGGGAAAAGTTGGTGGTAGACCGCTTTCATAGGGGGGTGGGAGCCGGCCTCCAGGGCTACCGTTGTTGTTCTTGCTTCTGCTGTGCCTTCTCTGTTGTCCCTTCTGTCGAGGTTTTGACAGCTCCCCGCCCGCACAATTCACTGCCTTCAATGGGATTTGCTTTTTTTTCGTGTCTTTTGTTTTTCATTTTCCACTCACAATAAGTGCGTGCTACGCAAAGTTTAATGGGCGGCTGCCATGGCAACGCCTTTGCGTTCGCCAGAGACAGAACGACGAAAGGACGTTCCTTTTGAAACTTAACTGGGGTCTAAAATTAAAATAGCCAAAACAAAAACGTACATAGATGACAGAAAGTGCTCATGATGAATGAATGCGCCATGTTTTATATATGCTTTCTTTTTGTGCCAATGCGTGCTATCTCCTTTAATAAATTGCTCACTGCGTTAAACGCCAGCATCGTGTCAATAGCGGTAGTGTCGTGCCAACAGAGCGAGAATATTATTGCAAGAACAGCAAACCAATCAGGAACAGTCACCTTCTCAGGGAAAAAAAAAATGTTTCAGGAGGAACATTGCAGAGATGTTAACGCTAAGGAAAGCTTGCAGCTTTATTTTCAGAACTGTTAACAGGGACATCTAGTTATACCAAACAAATCCTGCTCTCGCTTCACTTTTCTCTCTCTCTTTTTTTTTTGCTTCATTCTTTTCTATGCACCCTATTTCGCTTTTTCCTTCGTGGAAGTCGTTCTGCCACTGCATATCCGCTTGTGCTTCGGAATATATAAGATTCACCGTACCAAACTTCAGATATGCACGAAGGAACACATTATTGTTACCGTACCTTAATATTGGCGATATATACAAAACTATTAAAAGCTCTGCAGGAAACATATGGAGAGAATAAGGCTATAAAAAGAAATGCAGATACGTCAGACTGACTGGGAATGTTTCACAAAGAAGTCGCGAACATATAACCGCTATTACATGTCAGTATGCTATCCACATGGCTCCTAGGTACCTTATTCCAGGCCACTGATGAATGATTCCCAAATTGCGGTTGTCACAGAAAGCAGGAGAACCTACATTCTCTCAGCAACTTTCCCATACAGTTATTTTTACCTAAATTGTTTTTATCCCCCCCCCCAATCCCCTTGCCATGAAAGTACGTAAGTGCGCCATAAAGGTGGGCTTTACAATCAGTATATTGCTTTGACGCGTTAAAAATATATGTGAGCTGCACACAGGACATCGCCAGCTGTTCTACTGGCCCAAACTTATCACCTGGCATTTCTTCCCTCTTAAAAAACGCGCGCAGAAGAGCGCGCGAACACAAGCACACACGAGCACACTCAAGCACACAAGAAAGGCTCGTAGTATCTGGGGGTTCACCGTGCAAAATGCGGCTTCATGCGTAGAACATGGGCGATCTCTGGACGGGGTAGTGGACGGCTTCTCTGCTGGGAAAGTGCCGCGTCCGGTAGTACATCGTAATTAACGTCGCTGATGCGCCGCAAGACTTTATAAGGACCGAAATAGCGGCAAATGAGTTTTTCAGCCAAGCCTCGCCGTCGAACAGATATCCATACCCAAACCTGGTCGCCGGGATTGTAGAAGACTTGTCTGTGCTGGAGGTTGTATCGGCGTGAGTCTTTATCTTGTTGCTGTGTGATGTGAATACGTGCTAGCTGACGAGCCTGCTCGGCTTCGTGGGTAAACTCCTCAGCGTCAGCAGAAAGTTGGTCATCAGTTGCGCAAGGGTGCATTACGTCGATCATCTGTCGACCGTAGAGGAGGCGGAACGGTGTGAAACGGGTCGTCTCTTGAACTGCCGTGTTATGGGCGAACGCCACGTACGGTATGATCATGTCCCAAGTCCTGTGTTGCACATCGACGTACATCGCCAGCATGTCCGTCATGGTCTTATTAAGCCGCTCTGTCAGCCCATTTGCCTGCGGGTGGTAAGCAGTAGTTTTACGGTGGGTCGTACCGCTTAGCTGAAAGATTTCGGCCATCATCTGGGAAGTAAAGGCGGTCCCTCGGTCGGTAATGGCGTAGGTCGGGGCGCCGTGCCGAAGTACGATCTGATTCATGAAGAAATCCGCAACTTCGCACGCTGTGCCACGAGGTAGGACTTTCGCCTTGGCGTATCGAGTGGGATAGTCTGTGGCAATGATGATGTACCGGTTGCCACCCGAGGACAAGGGGAAAGAGCCGAGAAGGTCCATCAAGAAGGAGGTACGCTCGCGAACTGTAACCAGGGTTCTTCTTATAGAGCACGCCTCGCTGCAGGGAAAACGACGACAGATGTCGAGAAAAACATTTAGGAGTGATGGCTGGCTGACCTTCCAGATAATCAATGAGGGGTCGTAAGACTGGATCGGCGCGCTGCTGAGTTGACAATATAGTTCAAGTGAAGACGTCAGCAGCGGGACCGTGAGCTGCATGCAAATTATGAGACATGTTTGTTGTTGCTCTGAAACCCTTATTTTCTGTTCCCAAGAGTCAGAATTCCTGTCCTCAGTTGTGAACTATGTGGGCCCGTCGGGCAGCAAGACATCAAGTCCACAAAGACACAAAGACCCGCTATCAGGCACCCCGGATCGAGGGAGTGGAGGTTAGTGACAATATTGAAGCATCTCGTCTCTGCATTTGCATACTGATGTAGGATATTTACCCTATATAGCAAGCAGAGACCAGTATACATGCACCTGAAAACACGAATAGCATAAGTACAAAAAATGCTTGCAACAACCTATCGGCCAGAGAACACGAGGTCTATATCGCTGTTGCCACCCTTGCTGCGTACAGTGCACTGGCTTTGTTCCCGGTCTCCAAGAAACAGTGGACAAGAGGTGTGCGGAACCTGTGGGCGGCGGACACACAAATGCAAGGCGCGGCCCTGCGTCTTGGTCCGCTTTCCGCGGGTGGACCAATATTTGTTCAACGTGGCCCGCAGGCGGGCCGAGTTGCTTCGTGATGGAGCCACGGAGACAATCAATAGAAGGCCGGGAGAGAGTCCGGCGCGGGCTACGTACGGTACACACACACGATGACGCCCACTGCGGTCCCCAGAGGCAGGCACTGGCTACACGGACACAGCGCCCACGCCGAGCCACCGCCGAGGAAACGCAAAAATGGAAGAGACAAGACATGGAAACGGGAAGCGCAAACGGTGGGCTTCAATCAGGGGGCAGCTGCGGAAATGCCAACATATGCGGAAGGCTATATATACACAACAGGACGTATATATACGAGTATACGCCGTTCCACATAGCGGAGGTTTCTTTTTTTCTCTCCCTTTCGCATATACGACATGCTTTCATCTCTGTTCCTTTCTGAGGCTCCTCTTTGACCACACCGTGTACACAGTGTGATGCATCGGTGGCAGCATGCTCTGGGGCTGTTCGCCGGACGCTCGCTGGACACGTTGTGAGCGAGAGGAAATAATTACGTCGCTGCGATATCGCAGAGTGGTGTGGGATGTGAAATGAGCATGAATAGGTGACACCTCCTTACTTTCCTTCCCCCTAAGGCGGGTGCAGTGATTTGTGTGATTCTTCAGCAGCGCAGCTATAGTTTGAACACAAAGGAGTAAAAATGAAGTAAGCTGTAATCTAGCACACTCCCTTTCGCAAAACGGAGTTTGCTATAGGACAGTTTACTTTCTTTTTACTCTCACGCAGGTGTATTTGGGTTTAGGGTGTATGCTTGGGATGATGCGTCCTTGGATGAAGATAACAAGAAGGTGTTCTGATAGTTATTCGAGCTACTTGATACCGCTGTGTCTTTTTTTTAAGTACAGGGAGGGAGACACAAGTTTAAGGCGGACGCAAATCCCCTACAAAAGAAATAGGTTAGGCAGAAATACGAAGCGGAGCCAAGGTAAACGGTGCAAGTTAATAAAACTCGCTGCACAGAACGAATAAACACGAAGGTTCTGTTGTCCGCGCGTGGATGCACGTGTCTGTGAAGAATTAGAGGGCTTCTAAAGATCCCTTAGCAATCTTGACGAGACGTGCAAACAGACCGGATCTCACGCAGCGTACGAGAGCACTGCGTTGGATCCGGAGCCACACAGAAAAGATTGCGCGCTACAGCAGGAGCAGAAGAGACAGAATCTGTGTTGCTTTCCTCACATCTAAGCCGCATTTTGGGTAAGCGCGAAGAATCGGATGGAAAGTATTTGCTAATTATCGAAAACAAACGAAGAAAAACAAACACCACTGAGCAGCTGTTACCAAGTACGTTGGCTCTAAAGAAGTGGGATGGATGGATGGAAGCAATGTTTGTTAGACGAAAACAAAAATCTAACAAGGCGGCCCCTACTGGTCCAAGAGTCCACGGGCTGGTGCTTCACATAAAGTCCGATCCACCAGCCATTTCTGACCGGCGGGTTGAGCGGTCCGTAAAGGAGCCTCCTAGGAAGAATGAGTGGGACTGGGGATGGGGGTTCTACCTGTAGGGAAGGACATTCCCAAAGGTAGTGAAAAAGTGCGGACTTAGGCATGCCACAGGTGTTACAATGAGGGGGGGGGGGAGCTGGGGTGAAAGCTTGAGGGACGATAGGGTGAAAGGAAGCAGCCCTTTTGTAATTGTCGCCATGTGGCGCTGGATAACTGCGACAAGGTACTGTTGGGTGGTGGCAATGCCATGCGGCTGAGTTTGTAGAATGTGGTTTTCTACAAATCATGAAAGGTTTTCTTCATTTTCTTGATATACTCTTCAGTACAAAGACCGCTCCATTTCTTTCTCCTTTTCCTCTTCCTTCTCCTCTTCAAACACGTCTTGCTTAGCTTGGATATGTTCAGGGGTCGGGAAATGCATTTCGCATCATAAATCTTGTCTTCTTTTTAAGCGCGAATATTGAGCAAAGGACGAAGAAGGAAAGTATAGGAATTATGCTCCTTTCCTGAGTTTATTATGTGTGTGTGTATGTTACGTGCGTACATTGACATGCTTCATAAGGAAACCCATAGTCCTTACAACAATTTTCTGGTCTTTGGTCCCGCCAACTTGCTCTCAGCTTCTATATGAAAGACAAGTCGAGTTTAGAGGGACAACGTCTAAAATGATGCAGCACTCGAATCATCCGCGTACGCAGCAGCACACTTCTTTTCGGAAGCAGAACAAATCGTGTAAATAAAAAAGGAATAAGGCGTGCAGTAAACGCAAAAAGAGGCTGCTCCAATTAGGGCAGATTGAAGAAAATGTCAAGTAACGGCAGTAGGAAAGATTTAGAGAATTGATCGAGGCAACAAGACTAAAGGCTTCATAGAGCTGCACGTTACAGACACATCATCATTCTGTTCCCGCTTGTAGCCGGTGCCCTCAGCCGTGTCGGATAATCATCATCGGCGCCGCACGCGAGAATGCCAGCATACCCGTTAGAGCGTGCTGTGCAGTGGGCCTCGTGCCAGGGTTCTCCGGAATAGCCCCCTGACCCTCGCAAGCACCGCCTTCACTGCTGAGCCCGCCCCGCCACCTTTCAACGAGGCGAGCGGGTAGACGCCTACGCCCCGACCGCGAAGTCTACCCTCCTGTCGCCCGCCAATCCTCGGTCTCCAAGGAAAGGTAACCGACCCCAAGGCCTACCGCCGCGGCCTAGCCGATAAGTCGATCCCTTACGCAGTGCCGCCCCCGTCATCCTGTGACCCACCTGGGATTTCCGTGTCGGACAATGGCAGCTGTCATCAAGTCGTAAGGCACTTCGTTTCCCTTGACCGAGTCGGTGAGCTGTAGAAGCACAAGCAGCCTCCACGGCGGCCTGAGTAGCAGCGCTAGTCTTCGGACCGTCCTCGCTTCGGAGACAGTTCGTTACCTGGACGTACGCGTGACCACAGTCCTGTTTCTCGTGATCAGCTGCTAAACTTGACCCAGCCGACAAGATGATGGCCAGTCCCACTCCGCCGGCCAAGAAGGTGGTGATCAAGGCCACCGACATACCCGAGCACATGCAACAGGAGGCCATCAACGTGGCCATGGCGGCCATCGAGAAGCACAAGATCCTACGCGACGTGGCGGCTGCCATCAAGACCGAGTTCGACCGCAAGTTCGGCCCGACCTGGCACTGTGTTGTGGGGCGCTCCTTCGGCTCCTACGTCACGTACGAGACCAAGCGGTTCACCTACTTCTACGTTGGACACATCGCCGTGCTGCTCTTTAAGGCCGGCTAAGCGAAGCCTGCGCCAGGCTTTCCGGACAGCAACGCACAAAAGCTCGAGATGCCTGCAGGCATTCAACGAAGCAGCCACTCGTAACCTTCCGCGGTATTGATATGGCTCCTTCCCCATCTCGTCTCTTGTGCTGTTGTCTTCTCAGTACATGTACCCTTGTGTGTGAACAGTGGTCGTCCATTAAATGAGTGCCGAATATCGCTGCCGACTTCTCCAACACATTAGCATGCTTCATTTGGAAACGAATAGTCCTTACAATAATTTTCTGGTCTTGGGTTACTCGTTCAGAAATATGCGCTTTACATTGGAGGAGCTTCATTCGAAACTTTGAGGTTCTTGCTAGAGTGATTTACTGCAACATGGCCGGTGCTGGTATTTGTGAACACAGTTACAAACTGAGCCAAGTGACCGAATACGTATGTTCGTAGAAACCGGCAAAAATCACGCTTATATAGTGTCAGAAGCAGTAAGTTAAGATTAAATGAACCGTTTTGTTTGGTTTACGGGGGCTTAACGTCCCGAAGCGAGTCAGGCTATGAGCGACGCCGTAGTGAAGGGCTCCGGAAATTTCCACCACCTGGGGTTCTTTAACCCGCACTGACATCGCACAGTACACGGGCCTCCAGAATTTCTCCCTCATCAAAATTCGAGCGTCGCGGCGGGGATTGAACCCGCAGCTTTCGGGTCAGCAGCCGAGCGCAATAACCACCGAGCCACCGCGACTCACAAATCGAACGTACGCAGCCATTGCCGAAATTGCGCAGCCTACTGCGCGCCTCCCAATCAGTTTCCACGCCATGCTACGCGATACCTGTGGTGTTTGTGTTTCAGAGACATACACTGATATTAATACGGCTCATATTTCTGTAACTTCATAGTTGCTCAATCGGCACAGTTGTGTCTTTTGCAAAGCCCGGAAACTACAGGCCAGTCGCGCAGCAGGTGCCCCATTTTTCTGCACAGGGTACATGCCGGGGAAACACTTTTAATAGAGAAGTGCATAAAGCCAAAATCGAACATAACGAACATTTATTTATGATACTCCAGCTCGGCGGCTTATCCAAAAAAGTCGCTAGTCCTCGCACAGCCGTCGCGGCGTCTCCATCCACTTAGCGACGAATCAGAGGTGAGCGGAGCATTGACGTATGCATGGCCGCGTGAAGAGGGTGGTGTGCTCCGAACATTCCAGCTCCGCCGTAAGCCAAGCTGCCGCCACCAAACCCGAGTCCGCTGTGCATGTCGTACGCCGTGTGTCCAAGGCCGCTATGCATGCCATGGTAAAGGCCTCCTATGCCATAAACGGAGCCACTGCCTAGGCCTGAGGTGCCGTAGCCGAGGCCCCCGTGAAGCCCGGTCGCGCTATATCCGAGGCCTTCATGAACTCCATTGTAGAGTCCTCCGAGAGCGCCATATCCACCGTGAAGTCCTGCAAGGCCACTGCCAAGGCCTCCATGAAGGCCTGCCACGCCAAGACTTCCAGTTCCGAAAATCGGGCTGCTTCTATATGCACCATTTACGCCATAGCCACCGAATCCTTGCCCAAAGCCCATGGGAGCGCTCATGCCGTACGGAAAGGCGCCTCCATATCCGATGCCATTTGCCATGCCGTACGGCATTGGGTACACACCACCGCCTCCATTGGTGTAACGCACCGATTCGCAGTGCTTTCTGATGATGGTGTGCAAAGGATTCTCAGTGTAACCCGCATTGCCTGCAAAAGGCATCCCTCCTGCTGGTAGACCCATGGGCATCCCAGCGTACGGGGCATTGTTCATACCGTTGTGGTACATGGACATTACACTAGCTTGCGCTGCATGCGCTTGCATCAAGCGCTGGTGGGCGTTGTGAGCCATCATCTGTGCCTGGTGCGCGTAGTTCTGGTGTGCCATGGCTTTGTGGAGGAGGTGCCTTCGGGCCAACGTCGCCTGGAGTTGGGCATCCTCAACAGCATCTGCGGCAGCCAATGCCTGGCTGGCCAAGAGGCTGTGCTGGTGGGCCTGGTTCGAGAGGTGCTGGTGTTCGGCTGCTGCGAGACCCACGTCGCCTGACGAGCCATATTGGACGGTATGACTGAGAACAGACACGCCAGCTGGTGCCATGCCAGACAGGCCGGCCAGACCGGGCGAGAGCGCTGAGGGTAACGAAGAGAGGCCTCCAAGCATGCCTCCGCTGGCAAGGCCAGCCACGTGGTGTCCCACAGCGCCGAAGGTTCCCGACAGCAAGTGGCTTGCGGCATTCAGCGGCGCGTGGAAGCCCGAGATACCTCCCAACATGTCGCCGTGCAGTGTTGAGTGAAGGCCACCCAGCGCCGATCCGACGCCCCCCAGGACTCCGGATGACATGAACGGCGTCGCGTGGACGGTGGCCGTGTACGGGCCGTGGTCAACTGCGTGTGAAGCGCGTGAGGAGAAATTCTTAGTATTGTGGTGCGTCAACTTCAGCTGTGCGCTACCCAACGCCCCTCCTAACAGACCTGAGCTGATTTGACGAACGGGTCTCGGTGCTCCCTGGACATTCTGTCTGCCGAGCAGAGTCGCGCACAGCCAGAGGGCCGCCAGCGGAAACATTCGGGCCATGCTGAGGGCGGCAGCCTGAAGAAAAAAAAGTGGCGGTGATGAGGCACAGGTTACCCATAGCACTGTTAAGCTGAATCTGTATCTTAGCCTCACGTTCGGAAGCAGAGCATTGAAAGAAACGCATTCTTTTGGAGGAACACTGTAGTTGTGAGCCCAAAAGTGATGACCAAGATGGTGGATACCTGCATATTACAGCCTACGTAATAAATTTCACTGTGCAGTTGAAGGACCTGGAAAGGAAACTTCAATTTGGGTATACATTCCCCAGTAAGGTTAGGATCCTGCGTTCAGTTAACGAACGCACTGCTTCTGAAATTTTGCAGTGTGTGGGAGCAACGAATAACTGGACTATTCTTCTTGCAAGAAGGTTTCTGTGGCGCCCATGCTGCTGAAAAATTTTCGTCCGTAAATATGGCAAAAAAACAGAACAAAACGCATACTTACGTTCGCCTAAGCCGTGCACGGCGGGCTTCGATTCCGGTCGGCTACTGACCTCCGGCTGCGAACGCTTACCCAGGGTCTCACGATCTGAGTTAGGCCGGCTATGTTCGCTTTTAAAGGACTATCTCTCGGAACCCGCAGCGGCAGTTCATCTCGGTGCATCACGAGTCGCACGTACATCAGCTCCCCGCGCCATGGACACTCACAGCAGATGATGTATGACGACTCCAACTATCACGAACAACCCATTACAGCAGACAAGCCGCTGCGCCGCCGTGCTGGCGCTCGCGAGCACTGCGTATTCCTTTAACAAGTGCTAATTACTATATCGTCGTGATAACAGGCGCGCCGCTGGACTGTGCCCGCTGCCTCACGCGTGCGCTGCTCTCAACGAGGCGGGAGCGCGCGCACAAGGTCACTTCTTCTCAGTGAGGGGTGTTAGAATTTGCGAACCACGTGTCTGTCTGGCAGTTGGTGTCGTTTCATTGCCGAGCTATGCTCACGAGCCTGACCCGTACGGAGCTCAGAAGTGCGTTTAATTAGTGTTGCTTCAGCCTGGGGCAAGTGGCCGTAACATTGTCTCTCTATACGTTCCGGGAAGACTATCCGCACGACAGCTCTGGAACCAAATGAGTGAAAATGCGATTAATCTTATTTATGCTCGATACGAGGCAGCTGCGAATTGTGGGATCGCTCCGTGCGAGTTTCCTTGTCGCTGTCTTATGGGTTCAGCTCGCAAGTGCTGTATGTAAGCAAATGTCTGTGCTGAGTGCGACTTATGCTGTTGTTGTTGCCTGAAAATGCGATGAATATCTGTCGATAGAAAAAAAGAAGAAAAATGGTAGGGTTTTGACTTAGTTAAACCGAGTAAATTTGCGAAAGCGTGTGTTTACCCTTATTGTATAAACTCACAGGAGTGGTCGTTGGCACGTCTGGCGACGATATTAGAGTCAGGTTGATGTCTGTTCGAGGTTTGGCTGATCTGATCTGTTCGCGCCGCAGATGGAAGTTTAGGAAGACAATTACGTGTGATGCACAGCGCGAACGTGTGTTGCAGTTTAACACAAACGACATGAGGCGTGATCGGCACGGATTAACTATGCTCTCAGCTGAAAACAGCGCATCGGCCACTGGCAGAGGTCTTGCCACTTCCGGATCTTACATGGACGACTATAGGATTGTGCTGCCCCGCCTCCCAACCGGTAACGTTGTCTTCAAAACCATGTATTTTGCATGCAGACCTCAAGGGCCGTCTGTACAGAGCTCCCGACTTCCGGGATGCCCTTGCTACCATTATGTACCTTCGGGATGTTGTGTGTATAGGACAGTATCAGATGAGACACCTGTGAATGGTGACATATGACTAGCCTTTCAAAGCAGAAGCTGGTTGACATGCTGAGCTTTGCGTCAGGGGCCTTAAATGTATGGTGTTAGGTCCCGAAACCAGGAACATCAAGTTAAAGCTTCTATGGCTTCCATGCCACATGGAAAACCGCCGGATAGTGGAAGCTCTGGAGCTTTACGGCTTTGTCCAGTCAGTCGGTGGAACAAGAAAAGTGGCGGTTTTGGGGCATGGAACACATGGAAACGGCGAATCGTGAGGTCTCGCTGACGCTGTAGGATGGCATTTCAACTTCTAGTATCCCCCATGCGCTGTCTGTACTTGGCATGCAGTCGTTGGTTGTAATCACGGCAGACCTCCTTTGTGCCTTCGGTGCAGCAGGGTTGATCATGTACGAAGACAGTACATCACAATGTACACATTGCTGTCGCTTTGGCCACTCTGTCGACAGCTGTGTCATGACGTACGCCGATAGGTTGCGACAGGAACATTGGTCAAAAGAGGAAGATGCGGCCACTGGTCACATAGATATTAAGGCGATAGCCTTTAATGGCTCATACTCGCGGCGACCGTCCGTCCGTTACATCGCCACCTAGGTCCCGTGACCTTGTGATGTTACGTGACCTTGTGATGCCACGTAATCTTAAGTGAAAGCCTTGTCATTACAAAATAAAAGCTACAAATAAAATGAAAAGCTGCCAAAATGCTACCAATTCATGGACAGTATTCCTGTTATGGTTGGATATTTTTCATAATTACAAAACGACCCACAATAATTAGAAGTATAAACGCATATCCTATCACTTACCGTGATATTACATTGCCAGGGGCATCATTCGACGACTCACTTGCGAATACGCTTGAGACAGGATATTAATGAAGGAGTGCATTTCACGGCCGTGTTTGCAAAACGGGCTTATTTTAACATTTCCTGCGAAGTAAACGATTTAAGGAACTATTAAAGATACAAAACGCAGAATACTGCGCCCTTCAGAACATAAACACGACGATACAGTACCTAAGCACAAAAAGTAAACGTTATACAGAGATGCACAGATGATTGCAACATGTGAGATAATTATACATTCAATATAGAAAAGTCAACTTCATCTGAAAATTTAGCTTCCTCGAGAAGCGCTCTATTGGCGGAAAAGTAGCGCCCCAACGACTACTTCAGGCGACAGCCTCACAGCGATTGCGCCAAGGCAGAAATGCATCCGGAACGATTAGGAGCCGCGCAAGGTGCCCTTGACTGATACGACCGGCCATGCCACTCAAGGAGGACCACAGAAACCCGCATCGACTGCCGTCCAAACTTTGGCATGTAGCGCCATCATAACTCTAAGACGCTGCATACGCAAGAGACGAGAGCGTTATTGGGCTAATGCAGGCTCACAGTGGCCTGTAGAAAGTTCGTGAAAAAAAAATAGAAAACCTTCAGAAACCCAGGCGGGATGGTGTGGCCCCAGCGCCCCATTCAAAATGGTACAAAGACAGTTAACATTCGATTCAGTGCGGAATCACGGGTTTTTTTTTTTTTCGGCAACGACTGTTGCAGCGACCCGCGCGGCTGGCAGTGCGCGTGATGCCAAAAAGGACGAAGTGTTACCAGCACGCGCTGAATAGAACGCTCGGGACGTTGGCAATCACTTTGGTAATGCAGTTTGGACGTGGCGGGATTCTGTGCCGTTCACCAGACATCTCCTGCGTAAAGGATCTTCTTTAAGTGCTCTTCCTTTGGGTCCCTTACGGTGAACAGCTTTTCCGTCTCATATGGCCTGCACAAAAGACTTGATCCGTGATGTGGACTCCTGCTTGTCTCCAGTTGAGGCCCTCGACCTTCTCTCCGCGGCAGGTGTTGTGCTGTGTATCGCTGTAGCCGGGAGGTGAACAATGGGCGGGTGCCAACGGAAACGGTTATTGCCACTTTTGCGGGTACTGCCTGCCCCTTAGAAATAAAAGCATGGCCCTTAATCTTCCGTGCAGGTCCCCTTCCATCTAAGCCACTGCAGTGCAACAATTGCTCTATCGTCATATAGCTGGTGGTTGCAAGTCCACCTTGTGGTGTTGCAAATGTGGCAATGACCCCCCCCCCCCCCCCCCCCATCCATCCAATTTACGCTCTGATCAAAACGACAAGTGTTGCCTTGTGGTGGATCTCGCGCGGCAAATTCCATGGATTGTCATTCTCGGTCTCATGAATTACAAATTCTAGAAATTATCGACCGCAAACGCTGTTTGCGGCGTCAGGCAATATCAGAAATTAAAGAGAGAACTCATGGCTATGCAGGTGTGTGAGCCCGTTCAGGAGTGACGCTAGATTCATCTCTCAGGCTATAGTGACTGCTGTGGAAGCCTCTATGGCTAAGATGGTTTACAGGATATTTTCCACTGTCACATAGGGGATATCCAACGCTCTGGCAGCGCAGATTACCCTGGCCATGCAAATTGGAACTTCTACTGTGTCAGCCATGACTTCGTTAATGACCCAACATTTCTTGCCGGCGTTGTTGCAGCCCCAGGAACAAATTACTGCCGTTTCTCCTCTTGTTCGGTCCGCTAATTCAGATAATGTTCAAATCATTCATGATGCAGAGAAGGTGGATTCAGATGCGCGAATTCTCAAACGCAGTTGATCTCTCATGACTAACCTTTCTTCTCCACATCCTCAGCCGAAATTAAAGAAGCAACAGATTGTCTCTAAGCCAAAAGAAAATAGTTTGAGGCAGGCAGTTGCTGCTGCCCGGATTTCTCAACCATAGAGGTGTTAAGAGTTCTCCATTGGAACTGCCGGTCACTTCTTTCAGCTTCAACAGACTTACTGTACCTTATATCCCAACATAATTCAGATATAATTATTTTACAAGAAAGTTGGCGTACCACTGAAAAACAATTCCATTTGCAAAATTATTCTTTATTTCGACAAGATCGACAGTCAAGAGGAGGAGGGGTACTCATACTAGTTTCTAATAAATTTTGTCACAGGGCTAAGATTGCTTTTCAGTCCTCTACTATAGACTGTATTGGCTATAGTTGAAATTCCAGAGTGCTATCCCTTTTCATTGGTGAATGTTTATTTCCTTCCGATGTGCAGGATATCAGGCCGCTAGATCTCCTGCTGATTAATTGTCAGAAGTCAGTTCTGTTGGCCAGCGACTTTAATTCTCATCCTGTGTCGTGGCGCTATAAAACAGATCTCTGTGGCAAGCGACTTTGGGCTTGGGTTACAGATAACAACCTTTCGTGCATGAATTCGCGTTCGGCCACATTTCTCCGCGCACAAACCCTACCTGTGCTAGATTTAACTTTCACCAGCCCTTGTTTTCCTGTGGTAAATTGGTCGACTGTCGATTGTGGTACATCTAGTGATCACATACTTATAGTTTATGATATTAATTGTCGCTTAACTCCGGCGTGCTCTCAGTTGCGGTCATATATTAATTATGACCAGTTTCAGTCCACTTTGGGCTATACTCTTGCTTCAGCGGTTAATTCTGCTGCAGGGCATACATCAAAAAGCACATGCTTGGCTATTGAGGAATGCCGTAAGAAGTTCGAATTTCTGGTACGTACATCAAGACGGAACATTCCCGCTAGATGGTGGAATGCAGATTGTTCGCGGTATTACAGACGTAGAAAGGCTGCATGGAAGAAGCTCCTGCACAGTCAGTGCCCGAAAAATTGGCACGATTATAAGTTCATTGCGGCTTCTTTTAAACGCACAATTTTGCAACCAATAGAAAATTATTAATCTGAGCACTCCGATTTCCTAACAAAATCAGGAAATCGACGCGCACTTTTCGGATTCTTAAGATGGCGGAAAAAGATACCGGCTTCAGAAAATTTACCCTCATGTGTTTTGACCCCGCAAGAAGCAGTCGAAACAATTGAGACAATTGCCAAAGGATTACAGCAGTGTTTCTAGTCTGTACTTCTGCGCACCGCGTTTGTTGCGTCAGCGAACCAGATTCAGCATGTCCCCAATATTACCGTTTCCTAGCTTTCGCTGATAATGATGAGGTTACCAACTGCTGCTCCTGGCCCTGATGGGGTAACATCAGAAATGTTAAAGATCCTCTTTGAGGAGTCTCTTAACTCCTTATTGCAGCTGGTTAATTAATCCTTCGGACACGCTTGAATTCCTCCTGAGTGGAAACTCGCCAAAGTGAACCCTTTGACCAAAAATAATGGTGGTGGCTATTCTCTGGATAATATTAGAGCTATTTCATTGACATTAAACGTGGTTAAATTAGTTAAAGGGTCATACTCCTACGTGTATTGAAATTTGTGGACCACGAAAATATCCTCAGCACCTGTCAAATTGGTTTCCGTCCAAAATGTTTCATATGGAATGCACACGGCGACCCTGAGAGTCGAATTCTCCTTGCCCGGCACCAAAAAATGCATGCTGCTTTGGTGACATTAGATGCAGCCAGAGCTTATGACAGCGTGGAACACTGCATATTATTGCAAATATTGCAGACCCTGCAGTTTCCACATTATTTAATTGCGTGGATATCTGTGTTCCTCGAAAACAGAGTTTTTTTGTATACTAAATTGTGTCAATTCTAGGAGATATAAACAAACCACAGGTGCTCCTCGAGGGGCAGTCCTGTCGCCTGTGCTCTTTAATAGTCTAATGAGCTATATTCCCAGCCATCAACGAATTCGCACGTACGTCTATGCGGACGACATTGCATTTTTCACGGCTGCCGCTGACATTCAATATCTCTATGTGCGCCTGCAATCGTACCCGAATTTGCTTGAAAGTTGTTTGTGTGGCTCGCGACTCACCCTAAATGTTAAAAAGTGCGCTGTCCTTGTTTTGTTTTTTTTTAAGATCCTGTTGATCTGTCTTTCACTTACCAGCGACAAAATATTCCTCAAGTTAAGTCATTAAAATATCTTGGTGACATTTATGATGACAACCTCGCATGGCGCTCTCACATTGACCATGTTCCAGCGAAAGGGGCTCGTGCTATGGGCTTGCTGCGTAGATTAAGTAATCCTTGGTCTGGAATTCGGATAGATGCACTTTTGCTGATTCATGTCTTGTACGTCCAACCAATATTAGAATTTGAATCTGTGCTGTTTTCTGGTACATACTTACAAAATTCGCCCGCTCGTTCTTTTGGAGCGGGAGGCGCTTCGGTTGTGCCCTGGCCTCCCCAAATTTGTGGCTAGCAACGTGCTTTACCTTGAAGCCCGAATTCCACCTTTGTTATCTAGATTTAAATTTCTAACTGTTCAGACGCACCTTAGGATATATCAGTCAAGATTCTACCACTCGTTGTCTGTTTTTTGTTGCCAGCCGACCTTCTTTTTGGAGTCCACTGGCCTAGATTTCATACCCCACAGGTAGTTATGGTACAAAATCTGATTGCATCTTTAAATTTACTCCTGTATAACATCCTTCCGACACAAAACAGTGGGTTTCTGTAAAAATTGTCTATGATAACATTTTCCTGAAAAAGCATTTACCACCACGCATTTTAAATGGAATATTCGAAGACCATTTACAAAGCCTACCTATTAGCTTAACGATAGCTACTGACGCCTCCCAACGTAATGAAAGGCAGGGGTGGAAATATATTGCCACACCGCTGGCCACTTCGTGGCGCCGCCATGCGGTCAAATGAGAATCATAAGATAGCTGGTGCGCCGCGTGGTCGTCTTCGGCTGCGCCGTGCCTGCCGCGCTTTGTGCATATTTGCCTACTAAAGCGCTTCCTACACTCATCTCTCGGTGATAATATGGCCCGCTTCTAGATTGGTCTTGTTCTTTGCGGCTTCCGGACTACACCCCAATTTTTTAAGCGGAGTTTCTGGCGGTGGTGCTTGCTCTTCGCAAACTAGACCCATCTTTCTCTGCAGTGGCTGTCATTACAGACTCTCTTTGTGCTCGTTCCTTGCTTCGGCTGTAGACTCGCCAATCTTGAACACCTTCCTATCATTACTCCCTCCACATTTGAGCCTTGTTCACAAGATGTGGGTAACAAGTCATAGCAGTGTGGCAGTCCATGAAGTTGCTGATAGCATGATAAAAGCTCCCCTCAATGGCCCCGTGCTACCTATCGTTCCTGCTACAGCGTACATCACAGCAGCGAGGTTTCGAAGACAGAATTTGTTAATCATGACAACTGGATCTCTTTTAAGATCTGATGATTACCTGCACCTCAGGTATTCGTGGAGCAGCAAATCACGTCATTCACGGCAGCTTGAGGTCTCTCTAACAGGGCTCCACTGCCGGATCCCACCCTTAAATTTTTATTTGCACAGGTTTGGTTTGGCGCTTTTCTCCCGTCTGCGCATTCTGTGGTGAACAGGAATCAATAGATCATTTTTTGTTGCTTTGTCGCCGCTTCCCCATGATGAGAAGACGGTGTTTAGAGAAGCCATTAAAACCGCTTGGCCTTATATAGTTAGAGCAACCCTATCGTATTGTCGTTTGGCGCCACCATACTTGGGTACAGCCACAAATCTGTTTTACATCCTTCCAAAATTTCTTAATGGAATAAAATCGGCTGCCTTGGTATCAGTTTTTTCAATATTATTGTTATGTTTACAATTATTATTATCTTTTAACCACTCGGCAACAAATATCAGTGTCCATCTCCTGTGAGTTTTATGCATTTCTCGTTTTATTTTGGCGTTTATTCTTTTTGTTTATTCTTTCTTCCCGAGCATTCGTTTTATTTTCTTCCATGAAAATATTTGGCTCAAAAACTCTCTGCGCTCCCCAATTCTTGGCCAATTCCCCTGTGTGGGCATGTGCCATGGTGTGAGGGTAACAACAACAAACTTGGCCAGGGCCGGACGCTGCCGCCGCTGCTCCACAGCTATCTACTCTCCGGCAGACCTCAATACTGAATGTGGCCGCGGTCGCCTTCCTGGGCGACCTCCACATTGTGGTGACCCGTCGAGCCGCACATTCTACCTGAACTGCATTCCTGGATGGCGGGCTGGCAGAACACAGCCTTGAAGTTGCCGCTTCCGGCGTTCCGGCCTCTAGGCATCGGCGGGTGGTTCGCTCAGTTCGAGGTTGCGGTGTACCTGAAGGGCACCATAACGCCGTTCAAACACGCAATCCTCTGCGATATCCTCCCGCCCGACATGCTGCGCCGACTCGCCTGCCTTGCTTTGGGCTGCCGGCCATATGACGAGCTGCGCGTGGCTGTCTTGGCGGACTTCGGCGCCTGCTACGTGCCGCTGCCGCTCTACGATGCTGCAGACCCGCTTTCGCCGCCGCAAGCAGCTGGCCTAGCACCAGCCTCGCTCTCACCCACGCAGCCTTCGTCAGAACCCTGCCCGCCTCCGCAGCCCCTGGTCCCCTCCCCGCCACACCTGCCCAGCGTCTCCGGCCCAGCCGTCCCTCTTCACGACACACGAGGTAGGCTCAACACCAGCTCAACACACTGTCTGTCCTTCACCGACGTTGTCGCCAGCGCCTCCTGACGACAAGGCGGGCTCTGCAGCAGCATGCGTGTCGCGATTTTCGGCATTCCCGTCTGCCTCGTCACAGCGGCCAACAGCTCAACAGGCCTCTGCAGTGACGTCGATGCCACGGCCAGCTGATGCTGAAGAGCTCTCGGCAAAACCCAAGCCTGCTCGCCGCACCCCCAGCCCCTCCAAATGTCCGACATGCCGTAAAAGTCACACGAAGCAGGATGGGAAGGCTAAGCCGGTGACAGCAGTGCCAAGCAAGGCGAGTGTCACCCGCCCTACTTTGCCTGACAAGGACCCTGAACCAGTGCCAGATTCGTACACACTGTCGTACGCACCCGATTCTTTAAACCCGCGCGAGCATTTGTTCGAGGTCCCCATCAAATTGTCGACAAATCCTTCATATTGCGGCTGTCATTCTCATTGTTAAATTGTTGTAAATAAACTTTAACTCTTTTTCTCTCCCGATCAACCGCCATCCGGCATCGTCATCGCCTCCATTCGTGCAAGGAAAGTCGCCTCGCATCTCGAGCCGTGACTATGGCCAAAGACGGCAGAAGCCGCGGTTCGACGGCCAGGAGGCGTCAAGGCGCACCCCTGGAAGTAACAAGCCTCTTTACCAAAGTACCAAAGGTAAGCGCTGAAACTTGTCATAGTTTCTTAGAGCAGAAGTCCTTTCCCCTGGTAGGGAAGCTCTGAATCGTTGGCGGTTAAACGCTTAACTCTCAGGGTGTTTTCAGGTAATATCACGCAAAGGGAGGGCGGATGACATTTTTACATCACTGCTTCATAACTAGGAATCGCATATCTGCTTAAATTTTTGTTCGAGTAAAAATATAGAAGCGCAAAATATTTGTCATGAAGATGTGGACTCTCCATGCCACTTGCGTTTAAATTTGCTTTCGTTTCATTATTCCCTCGATTGACGGCTCGCAGCGGTGCTGCCGTATCCTCGGGGCTGCACTCTTGAAATAGGTTACGTTTCGTTTACTGGGGTTTAACGTCCTAATGCGGCTCAGGCTACGAGGGACACCGTAGTGAAGGGCTCCGGAAATTTCGACCAATTGGAGTTCTCTAACGCGCACTGACATCGCACAGTACAAGGGGGCCTCTAGAATTTCGCCTCCATCGAAATTCGGCCACCGCGACCAGGATCGAACCCACGTCTTTCGGGTCCGCAACCGAGCGCCATAACCACTTAGCCACCACGGCGGCCGATGCAAGATAAACGAATCTTTCGAGTAGCTAAACTAATTTGTGTGTCGTAGTGTTATTGCGAAAAGAAACCTTTCGAGCCGTTTAATCATAATGGGCTAAGCCTTACGAGATGTAAAAGCACCTGTAAAAACCCCGGTTGGGGTTGATAGTATATTGAAATAGATAAATAAATCACGTTAGACTGCACAGTATTGACCGCAAGCAAGTGCTTGGACAAACCCCTTATGCTCGGGCTCCTTCTTCAATCATCAGCAGCAGCGGTAGCAGTTGCAGACGCTGATACAAGACTGCTAGAACCGAGGCCCTCGTTAAAGGGGCAATGAAACACATTCCGGAGGGAGCACATCAACTCGTTCAATCACTGCATTGCGTTGTCATGAACATCTGAGCCAAATAATACACTTCTACGCACTGCAGAGAACCCGCAATCACGCCCGAAAGTTGGCGAGAACTTTCCGGCAACTTTTTCATGCTCGCACCTTCCTCCGTCGCACCGCTCCTGCGTATGCGAGTTCAGGGATGGCTACTGGGTAAATTCTTTCAGACGTCAGGCCATGGCCGCGGCCGTAAAGGGCATAGCTTCGGCAGTTCAGGAAGCTCCGCCCTCGGCGGTGGGGCCGGTGGAATAGCGCCGATCTTTCAACGTGCAAAAAGTGACGAGAAGAGAGGGAAAGGCGTGAAGCTTACGCTGAAATTCAAAGTTTGGCTACAGATAACTCAGCTTCTACAAAGTGCATCAAAAAGATTCCTTCCAGAGGATATTCGTGAAGCGGCGTCCTTTAATATCACGGACATGCCGTAACTTTATTAGAACCCCTTTCAGAGCCACTTTAAGCTACTGATCAGGCAAGGGAAGGGTATATAGAGGCTGGTCATGACATACATGAAGAAAGCCAAAGGTCAAGGATCATAGGGAATTTTTTTTAATTTGCTGTGCTGATCAAGGAGAGAATTATAATTTAACTATTTCATCGCTTAAAGATAATTGATTAGACAGCAGAAGAAAAAACAACCACATGCAAGAGGCGGGATCCGAACCCCCCGACCTCCGCATTTCGCGTCCAGTGTTCTGCCTACTGAGCTACGGCGACGGCTGTCCAATGTTTTGATATCGCTGGTATTTATGTGTAGTGTAACCGAACCTTGAGAGCGTTCACCAGCGCCACCCTCGTAGCAACGGGCGTAGTACGTCCTGTATTACTGCTAGTGCCACGTGAAACGAGATCGAACGGTAAGGGCGGAAGCTGTGCGAGAACCTTGTTATGTTAATTATGGTACCAAGACTGCCAGAACCAAGGACCTCTTTGTATAGGCCCTCGCTGTCTAGACCGACGACGTATAAATTGCGAGACGAATCTTCAGCCATACTGGGGATGAAGTCTTCTTGAACGGCTTCTATGAAAGCATGAAAGGCGGAACTTGGGAAACCAAACTACAGAGAACGAAGCTGCATAACTTCCGGCCCCGAAATGTTTACATAACGACCATTAACTATAGTGTATAGCTTGAGAAGCCCTTCGAAACTTAAACCTTCAGCAAGTCACGTTCAAAGGGAAGCCAAAAAAGGTTGATGAGTATCCGCAGGAAAAGTGATAAAACAAACCAAAAACAGGCACTGCAGAAGGGCGCACTTTCTCGACTTCGGTCAGTGCCAAGTCCGTGATCACCTGTTATTGGTTCATTCTTTTATAACCTTAATTGTACCCCGACCATAATGTCAGTGAAACCCCTCCTGTCATTTCAAAACGTATTATAATGTTGAAAGACATCTGTATCATTGGGCGCCCGTCATTAGTTCTTGCACAGCGAAATAATCTGAATGCTTGTATGCAGTTTTTTCCCAAGCTGATCATCAGAATGAAGCGTAGTGCACGCTGCATGGCTCGAATGCAGTTTTGCATTGATTTAAACCTCTTACATTTCGAAACTGGGGCAAATTCTTGCAGATATTGCTTCCATCAACGATTGGTACCTGTTCTGTACCTCTTTGTTTGCTTTGTTTCCCTGTAAGCTTACTCTATAAATGTGCAAAATTTCTTTTCAACAAATGTTTCTGATATATACTGCTGGAATTGTGTGAAGCGTCAGATAGGCACCGTAATTTCTCGTATACAGTCCGCACCTGCTGCACGGTCCGCAGGCCTCAATTTCGGCTGCAATAATAATTTATTTTACTTGACTACACATCCGGTAAACAGTCCGCAGGGACGAGGTGTCTAAAAATGTATGTGCACGCAAATTTACTCAGGCGCTTTTAGACACCATGCACTTTTAGAAGGGGGCTAAAAATCTATGTGCATGCACAGCGCGAGTATCACAAAACGTCGTAATAGAATATTAGAATTTCATACCATATTTTCGGTGGTACTGCGACAAAAATTCAGGGGGGCACTTTGTTGACCTAAAGTGCGGTGATTCTAAAGGCTTTTAGCGCGGTGTTCCTGCTTGTGTCACTGATATTTGGTTAACATGTTGATTAAGTACATGATTGTTTGTGAATCTCAAATGGTGGAAACACTGGACGGCGTTTGGGAGGCATCCGTCTGATTCGAGGCAATTCCGCAAGCACTCTCCGGCGTCCTTATGCTAGGCAAAAAAAAATATTGTGAGACTGTAAAAAGAATTAAAAATAAAGTGTCCCTGCCCGTGCCTTACGCGAGCAAAAATTATTGTAAGCCAATAAAAATAACGAAAAATAAGGTGTCCCTAACAAGAACTACATATGAGTTCGCAGGAAGTAGCGAAGTCGTTGGCCCGCTCGGCTACGGAACGGAAGAATGGTGGTTCGAATCTCGCCGTGCACAAGGTTTTTTTTTCTTATCGAGTCATCAGTGCCAGATGACTTGAGACCGGTCATGGCCGCAAGTATGAGCCATTAAAGGCTTTCGCCTTAGAAATACTGTAGTGTCTGCACGTATAGATATTCCGCGACGTGCACAAGCTTGACTTTTAAACATGAATGGTCCGCAGAATGTACAACGGAAACAATGGTATATTGCCCGTTTAGTTAGTTGTTTAGTTGATCACATCCTTATGAATATGCTCACATTCTTCGCTGTTTTCGTCCCACTGCATGACCTGCCTTTTTTTTATGTCACCTTTTCTCTACATTACACGGTGATTTGAGTTCCGTGAAACAAAATAAATGAATAAATAAATTAGAATATGTGGTCTTTGAGTAGACAAGGCTACAAGCAGCCTCCATGGCGTCCTAAGGAGCAGCACTAGACTTCGTGTCGTCATTCTTGTCGAAGATAGTTCGTTTCCTGAACGTACGCGGGACCACAGACTTGTTTTTCGTGATCCGCTTTTAAGCGTGACCCGGAACGCTAAGGCGCCCGTGTGCTGTGCGATGTCAATGCACGTTAAAGATCACCAGGCGGTCGAAATTATTCCGGAGCCCTCCTCTACGGCGCCTCTTCTTCCTTTCTTCTTTCACTCACTCCTTTATCCCTTCTCTTACGGCGTGGTTCAGGTGTCCAACGATATATGAACAGATACTGCGCCATTTCCTCCCCCCCCCAAAAAAAACAATTATTGTTATTATTAAGATGATAACCAATCCCACTCTGCCGGCCAGACCGGCCCGCTAAGTTACATACGGGACCAAGAAGTTCACCTACTTCTACGCTGGGCACATCGCCGTGCTGTTCTTTAGAGCTAGCTGAGCAAAGATAGCGCCTGACTTTCCTGGCAGCAACGCACAATAAACGCAAAATTCCTGCAGGCACTGAATTAAGTAGCTGCTCGTAACCTTCTGCGGTGTTGATCCATCTTCTTTCCATCTCCTTTCTTGTGTTGCTCTGTCTATTTCAAAGTATGTACCTTTGTGAGTAAACAGAGGTTTTGATTTGAATCGGTGACGAATATCGCTGCCAATTTATCGAAAACACGGGCACGTTTCGCTTGCAAACACAGACCTCGCAGCCATTTTGTGGACTTGGGTTACTCGTTCGGAAGAATGCAGTGCAGTTTAGAGAATCTACATTCGAAATTAGAGGTTTTAGCTGTAGTTATTTATCTTCTGCAACATGGTTGGCGCTAGTACTTATGACGACAATTACAAACGGAGCCAAGTGACCAAAATACGTATTCTCGTGGGAACCGGCAGAAATCATGCTTATATAGTATGAGCAGTATTAAGTTGAAGTGAAGTGTTCAGTAAGAAATGTGGCACGTATCAAGCTCTTGTCGAAAATACGTAGCCTAATGCGCGATTCCCGACCAGTTTCCGCGCCGTATACTTTGTGACACCTGTGGCGTTGATTGTATTCCAAAAACATACAATGCTATTAATACGGTCATAATTCTGCAACCTCGGAGCAGCGACATCCGCGCAAGTCTGTCTCTTGCAACGCCCGGAAAATACGGGCCAGTCGCGCAGCCGGTGCCGCATTTTTCTGCAGAAGCTGCAAATTGGGGAAATACACTTTTAATAGAGAATCCGATGAAGCCAAAATTATACATAACAAACATTTATTTATAATGCTTCCGCTCGGGTGTTTATGAAAACAGTCGCTAGTCCACGCACAGCCGCCGCAGCGTCTGCATCCTCTCCGTTAGCGACGAATCAGAGGTGAGTGAGACATTGAAGACATTCCTGACCGGTAACCGTAGCTGGAGAAGCTAGCTGTCATTGGGGACATTGACGAATGCATGGCAGCGTGTAGAGGGTGATGGACTCCGAACATTCCTGCTGCGCCGTAACCCAAGCTGCCACCGCCAAACCCGAGTCCGCTGTGCATGCCGTACGCCGCATGTCCAAAGCCGCTATGCATACCGTGGTAAAGTCCTCCTACGCCATAACCGAAGCCGCTGTGTAGGCTTGAGGCGCCATAGCCGAGGCCACCGTGAAGTCCATGGTACAGCCCTGACGCTCCGTAACCAAGACCACCATGCAGGCCATGGGCGAGACCTGCCATTCCGTAGCCGAGACCACCGTGCAGGCCATGGGCGAGGCCTGCCATTCCGTAACCGAGACCACCGTGCAGGCCATGGGCGAGGCCTGCCATTCCATAACCGAGACCACCGTGCAGGCCATGGGCGAGACCTCCCAATCCGTAGCCTAGACCACTATGCAGACCATGTGCGAGGCCTGCCATTCCATAGCCGAGACCGCCGTGCAAGCCGTGGTAGAGACCAGACGCACCATAACTCAGACCACTGTGAAGACCGCGGTAAAGGCCTGCTGCGCCGTATCCGAGGCCTCCGTGAAGCCCGTGGTATAAACCACCTGCGCCGTATCCAAGACCTCCGTGAAGACCGTGATAAAGTCCGCTCGCGCCATATCCGAGGCCTTCATGAATTCCATGGTAGAGTCCTCCGAGAGCGCCATGGACGCCGCCGTGGTAGAGCCCTAAGCTCCCGTATCCGCCGTGAAACCCTGCAAGGCCACTGCCAAGACCTCCGTGAAGGCCTACCATGCCAAGGCTTCCAGTGCCAAAAAACGGACTGCTTCCATACGCACTATGAACGCCATAGGCACCGAATCCGTGCAAGCCCATGGGAGCGCTCATGCCGTACGGCAAGGCGCCTCCATATCCGATGCCATTTGCCATACCATACGGCATTGGGTACATACCACTGCCTCCATTGGTGTAACGCACCGATTCGCAGTGCTTTCTGATGATGCTGTGCAAAGGATTTTCAGTGTAACCCACATTTCCGATTAAAGGCATCACTCCGGCTGGTTGACCCATGGGCATCCCAGCGTACGGCGCCATGTTCATACCGTTGTGGTACATGGACATTACGGTAGCTTGCGCGGCTTGCGCTTGCATTAAGTGCTGGTGGGCATTGTGCGCCATCATCTGTGCCTGGTGCGCGTAGTTCTGGTGTGCCATGGCTTTGTGGAGGAGGTGCCTTCGGGCCAATGTCGCCTGGAGTTGGGCATCCTCAACAGCGTCTGCGGCAGCCAGTGCCTGGCTGGCCAAGAGGCTGTGCTGGTGGGCCTGGTTCGAGAGGTGCTGGTGTTCGGCTGCTGCGAGACCCACGTCGCCTGACGAGCCATAATGGACGGTATGACTGAGAACAGACACGCCAGCTGGTGCCATGCCAGACAGGCCGGCCAGACCGGGCGAGAGCGCTGAGGGTAACGAAGAGAGGCCTCCAAGCATGCCTCCGCTGGCAAGGCCAGCCACGTGGTGTCCCACAGCGCCGAAGGTTCCCGAGAGCAAGTGGCTTGCGGCGGTCAGAGGCGCGTGGAAGCCCGAGACACCTCCCAACATGTCGCCGTGCAGTGCACCGTGAAGGCCCTCCATTACGGTGCTGTGGATGCCGCCCAGCGCCGATCCGACGCCACCCAGGACTCCGGATGACATGAACGGCGTCGCGTGGACGGTGGCTGTGTACGGGCCGTGGTCAACTGCGTGTGAGGCGTGTGGGGACAAGGTCTTAGTCTCGTGGTGCGTCAACTTCTGCTGTGTGCTACCCAACGCCCCTCCTAACCGACCTGAGCTGATTTGACGAACGGGTCTCGGTGCTCCCTGGACATTGTGTCTGCCGAGCAGCGTCGCGCACAGCCAGAGGGCCGCCAGCGGAAACATTCGGGCCATGCTGAGGGCGGCAGCCTGAAGAAAAAAAGTGACGGTGATGAAGCACCAGGTTACCCATACCACTGTTAAGCTGAGTTTGTATCTTAGCCCCACTTTCGGACGCAGAGCACTGGAAGAAATGCATTGTTTCCAAGGAACAATGTTGTAAGCCCAAAAGCGACGGCCATGAGGGGGCATACCTCCATATCACAGCTTGCATGACAACTCTCACTATGCAGCTGACCTGGAAGGGGAACTTCAATTCTCCTGGAGATATCTGGGTAGGTTACCCAGTGAGGTGGAGATCCTGTGTTCAGTTAACAAACGCACTGCTTCGAAAATTTTGCGGTGTGTGGGATCAATGAATTGCAGGAGTATTCTTCTTAAAAGAAGGTTTCTGGTGCGCCCACGATGCTGACACATTTCCGTGCTTAAACATGGCAACAAAAAGAACAAAACGCATCACTTACGCTTGCCTACACCGTTCACGCCGTGCACAGCGTGCTTCGATTCCGGTCGGCTACTCACCTCCGGCGGCGAACGCTTAAGCAGGGTCTCACGGTCCGAGTCCGGCCGGCTATGTTCGCTTTTAAAGGGCTATCTCTCGGGGTCCACAGCGGTAGTTCATCTCGGCGCATCACGAGTGGCACGTCCATCAGCTCCCCGCGCCATGGACACGCGCAGCAGTTGATGTACGACGACTCCAACAATCACGGACAACCCATTACCTGAGACAAGCAGCTGCGCCGCCGTGCCGGCGCTCGCGAGCACTGCGCGTTCCTTTAACAAGCGCTAATTACTATCGCGCCGTGATAACAGCCTCGCTGCTGGACTGTGCCTGCGGTCGCACCCGTACACGACTGTAAGCAAGACGCAAGCGCGCGCACAAGGTCACTGCGTCTCAGTGATGGGCGCTAGAATTTGCGAACCACGTGTCTGTCCAGCAGTTGGTGTTGTTTCACTGCCGAGCTATGCTCAAGAGCCTGCCCCCGCACGGAGCCCGGAAGTGCGTCTAATTAGTGTTGCTTCAGCCTGGGGCAAGTGGCCGTAACATTGTCTCTCTATACGCTCCACCAAGACGCTCTGCGTGTTATCTCTGGGATCAAAGCAGCGAAAACGCGATTGTTTATGCTCGGTACGAGGCGGCTGTGAATTGTGGGATCGCTTCGTGTGAGTTTTCTCTCAGCTGTCATTTGGGTTCAGCTAGGAAGTGCTATAGGTAAACAAATGTCTCTGTTGAGTACGACTTATGTGAAAATACGACGAATGTTTGTGGGCAGAAAAAAAAAGAGAATAATGCAGCAATCACAGCCGAATACGCGAGAGAATTTATGACAGGCTTTCTTGTATTCTTTGTTATATAGGCTTAGCGTAAAACCCAAAACCATACTGTAATTTTTTTACGTAAATCGAGCCTATCTTGCTCTGGGTTCCGTTACACTACACCCCCGAAAGCAGAATACTGGGCAACCGTCGCCGTAGCTCAGTTGGTAGAGCACCGGACGCGAATTTCGCAGGTCGTGAGGTCGAATCGCACCGGCGGCGTTTGGTCGTTTGTCTACTGGTTTGTAATTATCTTTAAATAATTAGCCTATTAATCTCCAATTGATGACTATCACGATTTCTTTAATTCTCTGTGCTTCTTAGTTTCGATGACTTAATTGGCTTCATTCCTGTGTGTGCGTGTGTGCGTGTGCGTGTGTGTGTGTGTGTGTAGACACACACACACATACATATATATATATATATATATATATATATAATATATATATATATATATATATATATATATATATATATATATATATATATATATATATATATATATATATATATATATATATAACAGGACTTAATTCACGACGTTCCGGATGGAGGATATATATATATATATATATATATATATATATATATATATATATAGCAGACAAGGTAATGAAAATGAGAGACTCGTTTTAACAAACACATGAAGGGAGCGAACAGTCACCGAAACCAAGGTGCATAGGGGAATGTTTAATTTTTTTCTAATGTGTAGTGGTAATCAGTGTGATAATAATACTTAGATTAATCTATCGCTTAAAGAAGATTAGTTATAATGCAGCAGAAAAAACAACCATGCCGCGGGTGGGATCCGAACCCACGACCTCCGAATATCGCGTCCGGTGCTCTTACCAACTGAGCTACGGCGACGGCTGTCCAATCTGCTGCTCTCGTGGGTATTTTTGTTTATTGGGTGTAAGCGAACCTTGAGAGTGTTCACCAGCGCCACCCTCGTCCATAGCGGCGGACGTAGCACGTCCTGTAATACCGCGAGTGTGACGTGGAACGTCATCTAACGACGAGGGCGGAAACTGTGCGAGAGCCCTCTTATGCTACCTATGACATCAAGACTGCCAGAACCGAGACCCTCGTTAAGCAATTAGCAGACAAGGTAATGAAAATGAGGGACTCGTTTTGATGAGTATATATATATATATATGCACACCTATGTGTGCACGGTCTAGACTGAAGACGTATGAAGTGCGAGACGAATCTTCATCCATACTGTGGATGAAGTCTTCTTGAACGGCTTCTATGAAAGCATGAAGGGCGGAACTTGGGAAGCCGAACCCCAGAGAACGAAGCTGCATAACTTCCAGCCCCGAAATTCTTTACT
Organism: Amblyomma americanum; assembly: GCA_030143305.2. Classification (NCBI taxonomy): domain Eukaryota; kingdom Metazoa; phylum Arthropoda; class Arachnida; order Ixodida; family Ixodidae; genus Amblyomma; species Amblyomma americanum. Next base: position 170,403 of record JARKHS020004328.1, read on the forward strand.
GAACGACCATTCACTAGTAAAGCCTGCGAAGCCCTTCGAGACCGGAACATTCAGCAAGTCACGTTCAAAGGGAAGCCAAAAAAGGTTGATGAGCATCCGCAGGAGAAATGAGAAAACAAACAGAAAACAGGCACTGCAGAGCGGCGCACTCTCTCCACTTCGGTTAGTGCAAAGTCCATGATCACCTGTTATATAACTGAGCTCATTTTTTGCAGCATTATTGCACCTCGAGGATGATATTAGTATAACCTATTATGTCATTGCAGACCTTATTATTAAGTTGGAAAGCGTCCTTGTCATAGGGTGCCCGTCAATACGAAATTTGCCCAGTGAAATTATCTGAATGCTTCTGTACCGTCTTTCCCACGGTAATCCCCAGAATAAAGCTTTGTGCACGCTACATTGCGCGAATGCGATTTTGGATTGATTAATATACCACTTATGTTACGAAACTGGAGCAACTTTCCTGAACATGTTGCTTCCATCAGCGATTGCTTCTTGTTCCGTAAACCATCGTTTGCTTCGCTTTCCCTGTAATGTTACTCTAGACGTGTAAAAATTGTTTTCAGCAAATGGTTCTGATGTTTACTGCTATTTAAATTGTACGAATCAGCGCCGTAATTTCCGGTATACAGCCCGCACCTGCTGTATATACCCAGGGCTCAATTTCGGCAGAAAAGAAAAATATTTCACTACATTCTACACACTCGGTACACGGCCCACAGGAACAAAGTGTGCAACCCGCAGGTAAAAATGTAAGTGCATGCCCTGCGCCAGTATCCCAAAACCTGGTAACATAACAAAGATCGGGAATATCTCAGCACTGCCATACTCGGCAATACTGAAACAAGAAAATACTGTATTGTCCGCATATATAGGTAGTTCTCAAAGTGCATAATTTTTACTTTGAAATATATGTATAGTGCGCTGAATTTATAGCGGAAATTACGGTATATTTCTTGTGTATCTTTATGAATAGGTTTGCATTCTTCATTGTTATCGTCCAATTTCATGGCCTGCCCTTTCTTCATATCACCTATTGTTTGTATTACCTGCACATTTGAGTTTCGAGAGAAAAATAAACGAATAAATAAATTGAACTAGATGGACATCACACGACAGAAAGTAACGAAAGGAATTCGCGTGAGCAATATGCTACGCTCGGTAAGTGTAGACGACTTACCTGGAAGCTCGAGGTGGTTGTGTAAGCGTCTGAATAGCATGCACTACAGGGAGAAGCTCGAGGACGATGAAACTGGGAGAACTGAGCTAAGAGCCACAAGCGTCGGTTTGTGGAGTAGATGAGTAGGCTAACGCGATTCACATTTCAAGAAATCCAGGCATTCTCGAGATTTTCAGCGGACAAATCGAAACGGAGCGGAGAGAGCGCCAAAAGCGTTGCCCACGGGGTTCTTGCATCAATGACGGTTTCATGACGTTAAAAGTTGCGATTAAAACGAGCCCTTAAGGTTTGATAAATCCATGCACAAAGCGCGATTGCACAGGACTGCGTACTACACAGCGACAGAGACAGCGGCGAGAGATGACGACCAGGTAACGCCACTCTGGAGGAATAGTCCCAATATGCTGGCGCGATCCGAGAGATGACTCCGCTTACCAAGACCGGGTAACCCTCATTGCAAGTGGGTGTGTTTTCTTTTTTAACCGTGCACATGTTTGTGAGATCGACGCTTGAATGCATTTCAAAGACTGGTGTGTTCACGGGCAGTGACATACCGACATTCAAATACTGTTTTGAAAGACGTAACCAATATTAGGGAATTTGTGATAGGTGGCCGCCGTACCGAGCGCACTAGACCACGCACAAGTCAGTCATCAAACTGTATTATCAGTACTAGGAGTGATGGGTTCTGTTGACCCCACCATGCGGATGGCCCTCAGTCGGTGCTAAAGGCGACCACTTGGGCTCTTGCTGTGATCCGGACTTGTACTTCCCCATCAGAGCTGGCCAGCAGGGTCTCCCACTTTTGCGAGCCTGCAAGCTTCTGGAGTTCTTCGGGCGGTGGGGCTGCGGGGCAGTCCCAAAAGATGTGTTCCATCGTGGCTCTTTGGCCACATTTTAAGCAGTAGGGTTCGAATTCGTCTGGGTTAATGTGGCGCGTTCTGATCAGGTTTGGGAGAGTACTGGTTTGGAGTTGCCTACGTCTACCCTCTTGACCTATGGTAAGACTTCCGTGAGGTGGCGGTAGTGTTTGTCCAGCTAGTTTAGACTATTGGGTAATTTCGTGGTAGCTGATGAGACGTGCCTCTGTGCGTCCGGAAGCTTGAGTCGTTGCTCACGGCTCGGCCGATATATCCTCGAACCATATTGTGAGCTGCCTCGTTCCCAGGGTTGCCAGAGTGAACCGGTACCCAGGCCAGTTACACGTCTCTTTTTTTTTCTGCGGCAGTTTCGGAGGATTTTGAGAGAGATTTTGGAAATTATTCCTATCGAGTATTTATTAATGGCAAACCGTTTGTCTCGTGCTATATTTTTGCCTCGTTCATCGTGCTATTTTTTTTTATCATGGGCTGCGCCTGTGGCCGTTGCACCGACCGCTCCATGTACTTTCGATTGTAAATTTCATCCGAGCAGGTGCTCAAGCACAGCCTACGACATTCGGCTGCTGGACATGATCCCACAGGATCGAATCCCGGAAGCGGTGCCTCCTAATTGCAAAACTGAGGGGTCATTCAACGTGCACGGATGTTGCACAGCGCATGCTCATTTAAGAACTCCCAGACGGTAGAAAACAATACGGAACCCTCCCCTACGGCGCCTCTCATAGCTCATGTGCAGCTTTGGGACGCTAAACCGTATACATATTATCCTTTACCACTACTAACGCCTCGCTACCTCCCGTAAACTGCTGTTCCCTTCCCACCACTGTTGAACATTACTCTAGATTTCTTAATATTAATTTTTGGCCGCGCCGTTTTGTTTCGCCTCTCTAGGTTATTGATTATGCTTTGCAATCGCAGATTACTAAGGTATTCTCTATTAACTCTTATCCCCAGCTGTTCTCAGTTCACGTCGTCTCTGAATGCCTCCTGTTAACAGGCGATGAATAGCATTTGCGAGGTTGTGTCTCCCTGCCCTGACGATCTTCCTTGCTAGAATCTTATTCTTCTCTTTATGGAGGTCACTGCTGCGCAGCCGTTAAAGATATCTTCCAGTAATTTTATATAAGGCTCTACACCCCGATTCCTTATTGCCTGCATGACTGCTGAGGCTTCGACTGAGTCAAATGCTTTCTCGTAATCTATGAAGGCTGCATACAGGGGTTGGTTATATTCTGCGCATTTCTCTATCATCTGATTGATAGTGTGAATACGATCTGCTGTCAAGTACCGTTTACGAAAGCAAAAGTTGGGAAACGCCGACACCAACCAATAATTGTTTCGCAAAAATCTCACAGGCGGACTTCCATCGCAGATGTTCTCGTTGAAATCGTTCAAACATTTACGAAAGCTTGACTGGCCCTTGGTGGATTGAAGTCAAAGTTGTCCTGATATTATTAGGGATTTTCTTAGTAGATACCTTGTAGGAAGCGGACACTAAGCTGATTGGCCCGTAATTTCTAAAGCCCTTGACGCTCTTTCCTATGGAGTAAGAGTACATTAGCGCTCTTCGCAGATTCCGGTACGCTCGAGGTCATATGGTATTGCGTATACAGGGTGGCCAGTTTTTCTATCGCGATCTTCCCTTCGTCCTTCAATACACCTGCCGTTACTTTATCTTCACCAGCTGTTTTCCCGTTTCATTCCGCACCTCCCGCATGCGATCAGCCAGCCGCCTTGCATGCGGGAGGTGCGGGGTTCGATCCCCTGTGCCGCTGTGTACCCACTGGTGATACAATGGGTACAAGCTTTCCCCTGCCTGGTTCTCGGCTTATGAGGGGTGAAATGCTTGGGAATAAGTCTTTGACCCCACCTTGAGTAATCGAAATATACCTTGTGCCATGGCGCTCTTTGGCCACAGATGCCTTTGCGCCATAAAAATTTATCATCGTCGTCGTGCTTTCCCGCTTTGCAGTGCTTCGAAGGCTTTCTTTACTTCATTTGTTTCCGCTGGAATGTGCAATTTCTCTGCACTACTGCTTCGCTCGTTGTCATCCAGATTACTTCAGCTACTGTATGAATCTATGTACTGGTCGGGCTACATTAACTATGTTATCCATATTGGCAATGATATTACCCTACTAATCTCTTAGCGCATACATTTGATTTTTGCCTATGCCTCGTTTCTTCTTGACCGCCTTCACAGCATGCCGTTCTTTACAGCATGCTCGATTCTTCCCATTTTCCGCGATAGCGTATACAGCTCGTTCAGTCGAAAAGCCGTCGGCGTAGTACTAATCGGCACCACGTGACGGAAATAATCGGGGGCTGCGTAAAAAAATATCATGTCTCATGGTAATTTGTGGTTCTAGTGATTGATGATTGACTGGTGTGTGATATGCGATGACGAGTTAATAGAATCATTGTAATTAATTGATGAAATGAATGATGATGAATTGATGAGCCACAATCTGACAAATCTTGGGAAAACAGTCAAAGAAGAAATAAGCGGAGCATTGAGAATTTTCCGCGAAAACACACAAAGAAGGTGTTGCCTTTAGAGCCATTGTTTCTGAGTACGATACGTGGCAGGGGGCTTTCTCCAAGTTTCTACAAAACATTTGCGTATACTCCGAATAGCGGACCCATTCATGATAAAGAACTCTGAAGAGGTTATCGCATTTCTTCGTGACCATGAAAGCTCGAATCAATCTTTGTTCCCTTTTTCAATAGACGTAACCAACCTGTTTTATTCCATACCTCAGGACAAACTCTTTTGCGCTCTTAAAGATACAATTGATGACTATGGCCCTGTGGCCTTCCAGAATGCATGCGGATTAAGTGTAGATAACTTCTTAGAAATGTTTAGGTTTTATCTTTCATCGACCATTGTCAAATTTGAAGGAAAGAACTTCATTCAAAAGCATGGCGTTTGTATTGGTTCTTGCATAGCCCCCTTTTTGAGCGACATATTTTTATCATACTGTGGCAAGCGAATTGCTGAATGCCTTGACACAGCCTACTCGGATCAGGTTTTTAGATACGTGGATGATTACGCTATTTTTCTGAAAGGGGTTACGCATGAGGGGGGTATGACTGAGGGGCACCGATTTCTAGAAATCTTCTCCGAGTGCTCTTTTGGTCTTAAATTCACCCACGAGGTGCCAGCGCAAGGAATTTCAAGGATCCTTGCAATTCTTGGATGTCTGTATTCTGGTCCGTGAAACCCAAGGTATCAGCCTCACTCAAAAAAAAAGCTATGTTGAGCCACCAGTCAGCTCATTCCAAGCTTGTTAAAAGGGGTATTGCAAAAAAAAAAAAATGCTTGCGTGCTGCTCTCGACAAGTACTGCAATCATGAAATATCTCACAGCGTGGCTTTCCAGCTACAAAGGCTCACCATGCAGTGCTGGTTTTCACTAAGAGTTAATCGCCTCTGTGCTAGAAGTCCTTGCCAGGAGAAAGGTGACGCGCCGGTGGTCTTCACCACACCCCAAGAACCGGCCGGCCTATGCAACAAGGTGCAGAGAAAACACAAAGAAGAATGTAGTATCAAGCACGCAGACAGATTTGTCCCGTGCAGAAGTGGAGTCGTTTACCGAATGCCCCTGTCCTGCGGCAAAAGCTACATTGGACAAACTGGACGTTGTATAAACGTCAGACTTCAGGAGCACCAAGCAGGAGTAGGCGCATTGGCGAGGGGAAGGCATGTGGCCGACCATTGTTGCCACTGCCGTGGTTGCACGCCTCGGTTCCGCGAGACCACAATCTTGAAAAAGTTTGCGTCAAAACTAAGTATAGAAGTGTACGAGGCCTACTGTATTAAGGAGTCCGGCTCGTGTGTCAGCAAAACCTCGGTAAACTTGTCTGATAGAGTTTTCATATCCGGATAGCATGATGTCCCGTACACGCCTGCGCACCAGTGTTACGTGATGATCGTTTGTCAGGTTACAAGGTGATGTGACGCACCGTTGTAAAAACCTGTTGAAGTTCCGCGCTCTGTCCTGTAGGTTTCTTCCTCGTCCCTTGTCTTTTTTGCGCGGTTTCAAGATGCATTCCACTACTACTCACCAACTAGCCCGCCTCTCTCTATTATAATCGCTTCAGGAACAAACCGATAACCGCGGCGGACGTCATTTACTCTTAAATAATTCTTATTGCATAGTTAATTAACTAACATTTATTAACTTTTCAATTAGCACAGTCTGGTGGCACAGTCTATGGAAAGGCAAAGCCATGCCATAACAGATTTTGAATAAGAAAAAAATTTGTAAAGTCCTACAGCGCGAAGAAATCTGGTGCTTTTGCACAAAAAACAAATACTGATCGCATACGTGAGGACACAACACGGGAAATCCATTGGACGCCAGCGGCTAGATAAAGTACCACTGACGCAGCTTCAACCGGGCCTGCGATCACAGCGTCATCTATCAGTCAAGCGGTGAAACTTTACCAGCAGAAACAAGAACATACATTAACTACTACGTTGCCATAAAAACCGGATGCTATCGCATGGCGCTTTTTCTTGGCGTTTAGCCGTTTGGCCACCCTGCCCATCGTTCAGCGTTAGAAAGGCATGTGCAAGTGGCGACCGCCGTCACACCTGACGCATATTGCGTGACGCATATTGCGTGACCTTGCGACATCATCACAACCTGCTCATTAGATTGTTAGCAAACTGCCCACCGAGGCTGGTGGCAGTTAAATTTATGGCTGGTCACGAGAAGTCACTCGGGAAGAGCAACCTGTGTCTCGGAAGCCCCACAAATGGCTGTATTTGAAACAGCCACCTGCTGGGGCGGTGACGCATCGCTTAACCGCTGCACTACTGCACCAGGAGTGGCATGAGGACTCCCAGCGATTTATGAATGTAAAGTAGAGAATCAGTTCCGCATATAGGGGCAACCCGCCGCGATGGCTCAGTGGTTAGGGCGCTCAGCTACTGACCCGGAGTTCCTGGGTTCGAACCAGACCGCAGCGGCTCCATCGAAACGCGCTAAGGCGCCCGTGTGCTGTGCGATGCGAGTGCTCGTTAATGATCCCCAGGTGGTCAAACTATTCTGGAGCCCTCCACTACAGCACCTTTCTTCCTTTCTTCTTTAACTCCCTCCTTTATCCCCTCCCTTACGGCCGGCACGGCACGGTTCGGGTGCCCACCGATATGTGAGACAGATATGCTGCGCCAACAGACAATACTAACGCATTCAAACGGTCCACAGAGGCAAAGGCCCAACGCGAAGTGACAGATGCGAATGGGCGACCCATTTCCGTGTGAAAAAAATATATATATAAACGCTTCGTGCAGCCAAGAGGGACAGGTTTTACGGCTTTGTCATAGAGCGCCGGCGCTCACACGTGTAACAAGTTCAAATCACGCGCGAAAGCGGGCCATTTAACGAAGCGTTATCTGGTGACTTCTAGCGTAACAGACTTCAGCCTCTACACGCCATGTAGAGCGTACGGCGCCGAATTCAAACGCCACATTCTTTTCTTGGCCGCTTGGTCGTGGGAAAAACTTCAAAGTGCATGGTTTTGTGAGCGACGAAGCAAAAGAGAGTACACGCCATGGGACAAATGGTGCAGGCAGGTCGAACTTGTCGCAGGCAGATGAAACTTGGCAAGTAGACATTGCAACGCGTCACCGGCGGGCATTCCGTTTGCACCGAGCTTCCTGTGCACTTCATGCCTTCAATTTCGGTTTTGCGTGAAAAAAAAAAAAAAGCGCTGTATTTCCTCGCGCTGCATGGGTTTAGAAAATGACTTTTTTTTATTTCAATAGCTGTTACGTCATCGTTTCGTGCATGGCTTCGAACTTCCCATTGGCACTAACTCCAACACGGTACTAATTAAGCAATTGCCCACTTGAGCCGGGGGGGTCACGCGGATTGCGTTTGTTGTATCCGAAATTCGCAGTAAACGGACTTGCACTGTTACGGCCAAAAAATAGTCAGACAAAGTTGACTTTTATTTCTTTAAAAAGTCTTGTTTATGTCTGTTCCTTCCAAGCAGAGCCTATCAGGCAGCTTTCTAAGCTCTCCATCGCGTTCACGTGTCCCTGACCGAAACACACTGCCGAAACACTTCCTGCCGACGAGTCACTTCAAGGACGCTTTATACCATCATCGACTGAGGCGTTCACGGCAACTGGTGGTAGGTCAGCATCCTCGTATTCGGTCCTCAACGGGGATACAGCGGCGAAGCGACCGCATCGCATGTGCGCGCAAGACGAACATTGTATGCGTAACCCTTGTGTAAAAAGCATCGGGCTCCAAATAAAGAGGCACCTCGCCGAAGCTGTTTGGCTCTTGAAGCAGCCTTTGCGCGGACCTACAGCCGCATAGAGCTACATACCAGACAGGAAGTAGCCCTTTACCAGAAAACTATCGGGCGATCGGCTACAGGCAGAGTTCAATACTCAATGGTTGGTGTACGCTGCTCGACCGCTTTACACAAGGGTGACGCAAGGCTCTGCACGCGGAAGCAGTGGATAAGGCAGAGATCAAATTAGGCAGGAGATGCACACCGCGTGATCAGCATACTTAGCTGCTGGTATTCAAACTTCCCAAATCGTTGTCATTGCTTGCTCACCGGCCAGGGGCTGTAGTTTCGCTTTGAAAGTTGCCCTTAAAGCGTTTTCTGCTTCCACTTTAGGTGCTTTGCCCAGCCGGCACGCACACACGCGCACACCCCGTTTGACTTTGTAGCTTATCGGATTGCGCTCTAATGGCGATTAGCTGCAATTTCCATGTTGACACTTTCATTTTTTTCTTGGTAAGGACCACGGGAGCTGCAAGATTGTTTGGTCTACCCACTGTAGGGAAGCGCGCGTTTCTCGACAGAGGGACGATTTTACAGTCTCATTGTTCGTTATAACCGAGTGGTGAGGACACGGTTGTTCGTTTTATCTGAGACGAAGTGCCAGAGCCCTAATGCATATTTTGATGGCAACTCCACCCTCGTTTGTAATAAGCGAGCGTTTGTTATAGCAGAGGCTGTTATAGGCTTGACTGTAGATGTTATAATATTAACTACGTAACAAAATGATGTCCACCGCAAGGGGCAGTTTGTTCCTGAACACATTTTCTATTTCGCACTCCATATGAGAGAACCGCGATTCTGTAAAGACACAGCGACTAGCTAAGAGAAATTCTGGAACCGTCTGAAATTGTGCACTTATGTTTTGAGTGGCGGGTTGGGGATAGGGAGGACTGATGAGTTGGTAGGTATAGGGAAGGGTATTCGTTACAATGTGGGCATGTGTAAAGGTAGAGTATGGGTTGTAGTTTGTGTAGGAAGCTCCAATGAGTCTATGTATTGGATTGTAGCTGTCGCCAGACAACGGTCTCGTCTCGGGTGAGTCGTTTGTAGGGTGGTGGATATCTGTACCTGTCCAGGCGCTGCTGCTGGAGCAGACTTGCGTACTGGTTTGGTACTGGCTCCGGTGAGGGACTGCGGTCGATGACGGTTCCTGGTGTCTGGGTGGCGCTTGCGCGAGCGGCAGCGTGTGCACGTTGGTTCTCAGGAAGAGACTCGTGGCCAGGGGGTCTAGTAGTACAAATTTGGATGAGGCGATGGCGTATACAGGACATCTGAGGATTTTGGCCACATACGAGGATACGAGGCCTTTGATACAATTTCGAAATGCAGCTTACGAGTCTGCAGTTACATATGTGGTTTTAGTCGGGGGGGCTAGAGAATGGTTAGTGCTAAGGCTACCTCCTCCGTTCCTAGGTGGTGGTGTTGGCTGGGACGGATGCCATTGCAACTGCACCCAGCACTTGGTCGATTATGCTGATGGTGGTGGCTTTGCTGTGAGCTGCGTCTGTGTAGCAGACTTGCGACAATTTATTTGCTGTAGATGCGACCCGTTGACTTGGTTCGCACTTTCCTTCACCCAGTTTTGTAGACAGGGTGCACATTTCCGGGAATGGGGCGACTTGTACGTGATCCTCGATGACTTGACGAAATTGTTGTCAGGAGGTTGTTGTTGCTGACATCATGAATATAAATTGTTTTTTTAATCTGTACACGTTTTTCTCTAAAAAGCTGTGAAAGATACAACGCGGTCTGTGAAGGTGCACTGTACAACATGGCGGACACTATGCTCGCGGCAGTAGATGGTTAAAGTATGATTACTTATTAATTGTTAACTAAATAAGTTTTTATTTTAGGGCACAATATCATACTGCGAAACGGAAGGCATTTCACATCACAGTCGAAACCAGAATTTAAAATTTTCAAACTGACTTTGTGGTTCGAGGTATCGAGTGCAAGCATGCTCACATTCTGAATTTTGAGAGATGCGTCGCCAACGGAGTTCCAGAATAAGGACCCTGCCTGCCAAGACCTGCTAGAAGTGTCAATAAAACATTCTTACCACCACCATCAGACGCATTCCAGACTCGCAGCATTTCGCGTTAGACACCCCCTGACTCGGCAACTTGACACGGCGTATTCGTGCAGCCATGCTTCATGAATCTTCGTTCCTGGTGATGTGAGAAGACAGTAACAGCTGCCAGTTGCGCTTCTAGCTCCATCTAGTCAACCATTCTGATGTATTTCGACCTGCTATGCTGTCACGCTGAACCCTGCATTAGACCCGTAATTCAGAACTGAAACTAAGCAGGGTTTCTTCGCCGTTGCAGCTCTGCGCTCGAAAAGTCGCCTCCCTGCTTTGGTTGACTATTTTCTCTTGGTGCACAGAGAGGAAACAACGAATGTATTTTGTAGCCTTTAAACCGGTGCCAAGTGCCGCTATACTATTTCCAGTGCGTATCTTCCGTGCAGGCGTCCACATCGGCTCGTTTTGCACGCATAATTCCACGTTCGATATCTCAAAGCACAGTATCGATTTAAATATTTCAGAAACTGGATTCGCCTACTATGATCAATGTCTCCGATTCCATCATATACTATTACAGTGACCTAAAACCAAGAATAAAAAGTTAATCGATGGACATAATGTCTGCCATGCTACATAATTTACCTGCACAGACTGCATTGTCTATCTTTAACAATTTTTTAAAAGAAAAATGTATGCAAATTAGAAAAAGCACCCGTTGTCTATGCTCCCATGCGATAAACTGTCAGATGAAAGCACGCGTCCTCATCTATGACCCACCTTCGTTTGTGCGCTATGTTTCATGTTAAACACTGCCAAGTGGCTGAAGGTGTTCCTTTCAGGGATGCAGCATGCTCACATGCTCCACTCTTTACACATCTGCTCAACTACCTTATGTAGCAGACCCTGCATGAGAGGAGAATGTGGCAAACAACATGACCTACTCACACTATGAACACCTCATCTTGGGGTGGTTCTTGGGATACATGTGTGGCCGTCTCTTGATGCATTGACACAGCGGAATATATAGTAAGACGCCTTCAGTGAAGCACAGCATGCAGCTTTTGGCACCACCGACCGCTGCTATCTTCACAGCTCCGTGTGCAATCACATGGATGCAATACATGTCAGCAACGTTCTTTTCTCTGCCATCATCCTTGCTCGTCGTTCCAACTTTAGTGTCTTTCCATTTGCTCATTAACTGTGGAGCAATATTTTTTAATGTGCGCCAGCAGTTAAAGTCGTTGGACACCTGGCATCCTGCAGCTGAGTAATTTGTTTTTTGAAGCTTCCTTCTGCTTGTGTAGCGACATGACGTGATTAAAGCAGGTGTGCTGATTGTTGTAGAAATATGTGCTCTTCATTCTTTGAACGACCAAAGTTATATGACAGAAAAGCTTTTTGTCATTAAGTCTCACGCTATCAGTAGACATGGTTCTCCTCAAATATCGCATTAAGAATCCTGATCAGCCAATTCACAGCGACTTCGAAGTCAAAGCACTGCTGCTTATTTCAAATGCCTTGAAGGCATTATTCATGCAGACATTACACTCACGCAAAATCAAAAAGTCAAGTCTGCACTACAAGCACTGCTGAAGATGGGCCTAGTCATCTAACGATGAGTGCAGTACAGTGAAAGCTCGTTAATTCGACCCCCGTTAATTCGGACAATCGGATAATTCGACCTGCACGCATGGTCCCTACAATTATATATAGGAGTCTATGGGGCAAAACTCTCGTTAATTCGGACAAATCTTACCGCCCATCGGTTAATTCGACCTAGTTCCACGGCCCGCCAAGAGCGGCGCTACTGTAAAGTTGGAAAAAAAGAATGTAGCGTAGGCCATCCGTACGGTCATCGTCATCAGCAGTGCGAGAGAGGGCGAGGGAAGCAAGGTTAGCAGTGGCCGAAGCGCCCGGTGTCTTTCTTTGCGCTTCGTTGCCTCTTGCAGTCGTGCTCAGTCGTCGTGTTAACCCTATCTTCAGCAAGTCTCGTTTTGGCGTGTGTCGTCGTTGCCCCGTCTTTCTTGCTGCTACGATCGCGGTTATTGAACCCTAACACGCCTTTTCTGGATATTGCGTGCTTTGCCAGCGTGTTTACTGTGCTGTTTTCGAGTGCGTAGCGCGCCGTGCCTGCGCGCCTCGCCATCGCGTCCTGCTCCGATGGAAGCTGGGAAGAAGTACGACCTTACGCTCCTCAGCGCTTGGAACATTCTGGCGCACGAATGGGCCAACACGCCTACAGCAGTTATTGCGAACTGCTTTCGGCACAGCGGTTTTGTGCAACCGAACTGCGGTGTGGGGGAACTGCCGACAGAAGCAGCTGACGCAACCACAGAAGACGACAGCTGTTTCGACAGCGTTTTGCCTCCTGCCGTGCGGCTCGCGGATTACGTGTCCATCGATGATGGTGTCGCCATTGCCGGTCAGCTGACCGAGGACGAAATCATCCAAGAAGTGACAGGCGCCGACAACGACGATTCGTAGGAAGATGACGATTGTGAGCACCTGCCCCAAACGCCGAAGCGCACGGTGAAAGAAGCCGCAGAAGCCTTGTCCGTGCTGGAAGACTTCTGTGAGCAAATTCCGGATGGTTCGCGCGCCGCGGAGCATCTGGCAGCTGTTAGGGCTATTGCAGCCGCTCAAATTCGCCCGAAAAAGCAGACGACGATAACAAACTTCTTTGCCAAATAAAGGTATGTCATGCTGGGGCAAATTTCATGTTTTTTGTGGTTCATTCGGTATTTCGACATTCGGTTAATTCGACAATTTTTCGCGGTCCCGTCAGTGTCGAATTAACGAGCTTTTACTGTACAGCCATAAAAAAACTTGTTACCACAGCGGATGGCACAGCGTCCGAGTTTTTCCTGTACGGCAATTCCTAGTATGATTGCACTGATATACCATAAAAACTGGAATATAGGTCGAACTTTTTTTCAAAAAACCATGGTGAAAAGTCTACCCCCGTCTTATATGCCGGTCACTGGCAGAAAAACGACAGAAGTCTTGCAACAATGGGCGGCTGAGCTCCACAGCATCCCTCCATCACCATCGCCATCAGCAGCAGTGCCGCCATTTTGAGTTTCCGTAGTTGCAAAGCTGTTTCGGTCAGAGGCTGCTTTTCCACATTTTGTTTCGAAACAAGCTGAATCCGACGGCAATTCGCCGTCGCCTTCAAGAAAACGCCATTGAGTATGAGGAAACTCACTGCAACCTGGCGGCACAGCGCGAATTTGGAGTATCTGAAAAGAGCATTCAGTAATGGCGGAGGCAGAAGCTGCGTATTACGACTTGCAGCATCCAGAGAAAACATCATTTTGTGGGTGGACCGCAGCGTATCCAGAATTGGAAGGAAAGGTTGCGCTGCGTGCAAGACCGCTGCCTGTGACTGCCGCATGCATCTGCATGAAAGCGGTAGAGATGCTGACCGCAGCGCATCCTGAAATGGAAGGAAGGGTCGAGCTGTGTGCAAGATCGCTGCCTGTGACTGCCGAATGCATCCACGTGAAAGCGGTAGAGATTGTGCGTGCCTCTAGACTCACGAGGGCGCAATTCAAGGGCTCGCTATCCTGGGTGCGGCGATTCATGAAGAGGAAGGGCTTTGCTCTACGGGGCCGTACTTCTGTGTTCCAGAAACAAACATGCAGGTCGATGGGCGCGCGATACTGTTAACAAATTGGCCGGGTGTACATACGAGCAGCATTTAAATGAAAATAAATACTGTCACCATTGTGCAACCTGTTGAGTCACATTTGTTCGAAGGTAAGGGTGTTTTTCGGTACTTTTTTCATTGAAAACGATTTTTTTCATGTTTAGAATTGGTTAGTTGGGGGGTCGAACTATATTCCAGTCAGACCTATAGCCCGGTTTTTACGGTAGTCTCCTGCAGCTGAACAGCCTCTGCCAGAAGCGCTTAACAATTTTCACTGTTCTAAAGCTCTTGCTAGCAAATGCCTTTAGGTTTGCTGAAAGTGTTTGTGAAAGTATCATCACCAGCAGGCCAGAACTGCAGTAGCAGTGATTACTTCTGAAGGCACAGATAAACATCTTTGTTTTACGAAACAAACAAACAAACAGCTGCAGCTACCTTCCAAGTTTTACAACCAGAAACAAAATCAACTTCACTCTTGCTGCTAACTCGTACATAGTGCAGGCAAGGTCAGAAGACAGTTTAGAAGTGCTGCAAAAGGCAAACACATCAAACAAAAACTGGCTGTCATCAATGCACTGAGAACAAAAAAAAATAAAACACTAAGAGCACAAAGAGAAAGCCTTGGTTATTAAAACACTCCCGACCACTGTAATCACAGAGTATGACAAAGAAAAAACTAGACAAAAGCCACTGACAAAACATCACGGTTTCAAGCAAAAATCTCATTGCCTGACAAAACCTAAGCATATGTGGTCAGGTTCTGAACAAGTCCCTTGTTTCTGCCTCTTGTTCTTTTTGCTGCAGATTTCGGTAGCACACATATGACTGCGAAAAATGAATCAAGCTCAGATGTAACACCAAACACACTACTTATGCATTGCCACAGTGTCTGAATCAGGTAGAGTAGTTTAAGATAGAATGAATCTTCCTGATTCAATTACCTGAGGATTGACAGCAAAACGGATGCTGTAGCATTTTCGTTGGAATATAAATCCGTCAGAAATGACAGCAATGCCTACTCTGAATGGAAGGGTCCATACACGCTTTATATTTTGCTACCATCAGTCAAGTATGATTTCCCATAAAGACAGCTTAGCCCACCAATATGTCAGCTTTCACTTCCTGCTAGTAATACTAGTTGGCCAACCCCATGTGACTATACGAAGGTGTACCCTGTCATACTGGACTGCATGTGTAAAACATTCAACTACTGTTAGCTCCAACTAAATTAGTTACTCAAGATGTCTACCACTGCAAAAAGCAAACAGCTTCACTGTGAAGTCCAATAAGCTGATCACCTAGCCACAGCTTACTTTTTTTCTTCAATCACCAGTGCCACATTAAAACCCTAGCATACAAGATCTTCCACTGCAATGCATATAATCAATAAACAGCCAGCCCTTTAGAGTGTATGTGTGTTTGTCACAAAATTACCCTTACCGCTTCTGTATTATGTTGGAAATCTAGCTATTGCAGGGACAACTCTCTGGCTTGGGAACACACTGCAGTGCTGCTGAAAAATGCAACTACCATGCTAAGGTCGGCAATTCTTTCCTCTGGATGCCTCGCACAATGCATATACTATTATGACCCACAGGACAGCTTTAAAGCTTTTGCTTCCAGTTTTCAGCTTGCTCTCCTTTTGGGCATCGTGCCATAGCAATTAGCATGAACAAAATTACAGAATGGCTGTGTAAACATAACGTCCACAATCAGACCCTATGGACAAGTTTATGAAAAAAAACAATAATTCATGAGGGTGGTAAACAAACCTGAATCAAGCATAAAAGCTGGAATCACAACAAATAAGCACATAAGTAAGGAGAAAACATTTTGTATCATGTAATTTAGCTGTTGCATTACTAAATAAGACTGCTACATTCCCTTGTCCTCAGGAGCTATCGTTACCTTCTTTCGGTGGCTGCTACTACATATGAATCTTAGTGGTCAGACACAAGTGGCCACCACAGATCACATACAACCACGCACCAGCTCTGACAGAACAATTCTGAAAACTAATAGAACTCAGACGTTTAAAAAAGGCAAAGCACCGTTAACCAACAGATGTCAGTGGCACCACAAAACATTTGAACCCATTTTTTCCTACTGCTTCAAAAATATTCAACAAATAAAAGTGTTTGTAATGCTTGATAATTCTACGACTATTTTCAAAATTAAGCCCTCACAGAAGTCCTTTTCTTCCAGAATAGAATGCAAGAAATTACAGCGGCAGAAGTTATTTAACTAATGCTGACAAGCATAGTTTGCACTTGCACACATGAACAAGCCACACGCAGCATGTGTCCCAGAAGAATAAAAGTACAGATCTTTTGTAGCTTATTTATATATAAAACGACACTGACCGACTGACTACTGAGAGGTATGAGATGCCCCACAAAGACATTTGATTGGCTGAGCATGTCCAGTATATTTGCTGTTGATCTTCAACTTATTACTACAGTGCGATTTATTCCCTAAATGAGTGAGTAGATAGATGCACCAAATTTTCAGGCCATTTTTTTTTTTTTTTTACCTGATAAAGGTATGCAGGGCCTTACGGATGACAAATACTGGAGGAGATCAAAATGCTTTAAATAGTGTAATAGAGCACTGTTTTGCACTTATAGTTTCTGTTTTGGTTTTCACAAGCTGTAGCACAGAAGGCCAGTACAAAGAACTAATGCAATTCCCGTGTGCCCCCGGAATAGTGACCAATCTTTAAAAACATATCTAATCCACTTTACTGCATCATGCATAGACACTTCGATGAATTCCCCACTTTGCCATCAGCTCAAAATCACAGAACTGCCACTTTGCCATCAGCTCAAAATCACAGAACTGCCACGAGTCACAAGCGCTCACAACTGACAGAGCATTGAATGCATCGCCATTCAGTCAGGGCGCAAGACTTGTGGCAGTCCTATGTTTTCTCTTGAATCACAGCATGCAAAACTGGAATCAACACTCTGGGCACAAGACAGTGCTGTAATAGATTAGTACCTAAAGCAAACTGTAGCATACCTTCTCAATGTGTTTTGGTCCTAGGGTCCTGCACATTAGTATCAGCAAAAAAAAAAAGTAATAAATTGCCTGGAAGCTTGGTGTCCCTACTCCCTTAAGGATGCCAGTGCTAAATTTAAGCAAGGCAGCAACTGTAACTGCATCAATACAAAGAAAGCATAACAATCGATGAAAATCATTTTTCTCTGCCATAAAAGTTCAATGCTCAAGGTGAAGTTTTCCCACTTCGGCCAATTATTAATCAAGAACATCCCAGCCATCACTAAAAGGGTAGAAAAAAGCAATTAAAACAGGTACTGCTGCAGAATGCAGCAAAAAACTAAAATACTACTAGAGAATCAGCTTTTACAGTTATGGTGCGAATTTATACACCCAGTTAAATTAGGAGCACTGTACACTATACAAACAGGGTCACAAACACCTGAACTGGATTGCAAGACCCCAGTGGTCACTAGGAAAGCACCGCTCAACCTGCAGTCTCTTTTGTCCAATAAGTCGAAAGGAAGCAGGCACAAATGTCGCTGGCTGAGAATGCCGAATGTAGACACGATCGAACCGCAAGCGTGCCTTGCTCCTTCCACCAAAATCGAGATTGTCGTTGCATGCCATGTCCCAGGTGTAGCACAAGCTTGGATCTGAACCGCATGCCTCCCACACATCCTCCACACCAGGTGGTAGTCCGCCACTTGCATCGACCTGGGCAAAAGTGGTGCTAAAAATTTAGTTTTGCTGAACTTCACAAACTGTACGAACAAAAGTGGGTTAGCATCAGAAACAAGCCCCAGGAAGATTAAATGCTTACAACAACAGAGCCGACCCCACGCTGTCCCATTCTGTAACTCCGCAACAAAGGTACAGTGAGGACACCTCCATCCAAGATTTGGCCTTAGCTAAAATCTATGGTTTGACTTTGCATGCTTATGCTGATGTTAGTCAAGCAGCAAATGATGCATTCATTGCTGAAAAAAAATTGGATTTAAAAAAGAAACACAAAATTTCCCAATACTCAATTCAAACCAGTGACAATGAGACCACAAATGACTCCTTGATCACCATTTGGAAGCGAGCAGAGGTGCAGCTTAGCCTCCGAGATCCGTGAGGAAAAAAGAAAACAGCTGCCTTGACACCACCACAGTCTGACACCACCGCAGTCATTCTTTGAAAGAACAGCTACATCAGAAGAGAACAATCTTGAACAATCTTGCATAGGGAAGGCATGCATGTCTCTGTCTTATGCTAGCGCTAAGCCATAAGAATGAGTGCAGTTTACACCAAAAACTGACACATCTCCGAGAGGCATGTCGCGGCACATCATTTAAATATGACTTTTGAACAAAGAATGCCTGAGAAAGAAACTGAGGGGCATTATACTTTCTAAGCACTCCTTGAAAACCAAACCAGAGTGCCCAACTGTCCATTACGTGGTAAAGGCACTCCATGATGTGCGAAGGACTGGGCAACAGTGTACACAAACGCAGATGACATATGTTGCCCTCTTGCGTCACATCAGCGCCGACTGCTGAGAAACAATCTCAACACCTGCCAAGAAGTGGCACGAAGGTATGCGACAACTCTGTAGCATCGTGTAACATGGCAAGAACATGTTGGAAATGTAACAGGCCCAAAGTCACAGCCACTCACATTAACATGAATCTGCCATCATTCCCAAACTGCTTGCCACAAGCTACATCAATAGCTCTAGCAAATGAGGCAAGCAACATTGGGATGCTTCAGGAGAGGGCGTTTTACTGGGTGGGCAGCTGGCATCGTGCTGTGGATCCTGAGCTGAAACTTCAAAGTATTAAACCCTTTTTTTTTTGTTTTAATTGGTTTTATTTGGTTTTATGGCTTGGTTTGATTTTATGCGGTTTAACGTCCCAAAACAACTCAGGCTATGAGGGATGCCACAGTGGAAGGCTCTGGAAAATTTCGACCACTTGGGGTTCTTTAATGTGCCCTGATATTGCACAGTACACAGGCCTCTAGCATTTCACGGAGGCATCGAAATGCGACTGCCACGGCCGGGATCGAACCCGCGTCTTTCAGGTCAGCAGCCGAGACCACCATAACCACTAAGCCATTGCAAGTGCTGCATTTAATGAGTTAATATATTTGCAAAGCAGGATTCCTCGGCACCTTGAGTGCTATGCATGAAAATATGGAGATGAATGCAGTTGAACTGTGCTGACCACAGCACATGCTGCCAATGCAGATGGCACGGTTGTGAGATATGGTACTGAGCGGGATACTTCGCGCAACTTCTTTGGGGTGTTTGACGCGCTTAGTGTGATGTCTTGCCCTGCATTATGAGCAGGACACACCGCGTGATGTTTCATTCAGCGTGTGTATGAAACGTACTTTGTGAGGTTTTATTCAGCTTGGCGTTTGGGGCCACTTTACTCCTTCTACGGTGTCAGACGAAACACAGCTAAGGGCACCATTAATGATAGGCTGATGTAGACGTTGTTAGAAACACAGAAGGCTGGCAGAACGTACGAGCCCAAAACATTATATTTCCTGTAATAACCAGACAACAACAAAGAAATTAGGGATTTTGATGACAAGTGGCTGAGAACCATAGATTTAATGCTGATATACTGTACAGGTGAACAGAGGGCTTTAGGTTAGAAACTGCAGAGCTTCACATGAAGCAACCAGCACAAATTTGGCTTCAGGCCCATTTTGAAAACCTGACCTTGTCGGAACAGTTGAAGGTGACCTTCACAAAGCAGCTTACGAGTCCAACAAACTCTATAGAAAGATGGCAACAAATGCAAGGAAAGTGCATTTTAGAAGAAAACCTGAAAAGGCCCCACTGAGCAAGGAGCTGGGACTTATCCTGCAGAATATCAAGGAACAAGTTTTGGTGGAACCGGGTTCCAGACATACACATGCATATCCATGGCTTCAAAGGATAGCAAGGGAGCTAACGAATTGCTGGGAGACTTGAAGAGGTGGCAGAGAGTGAGCAACTCAGTGAGTCAGATGTCTCTAAGGGACAAGCCCCATGGTACTGACTTCAGTGTAACACGTCGTTTCAAATCAAATCAGGACCCAGGTCTACAGTGCCTTCAAGTGAGCAACGTGCAACTACTGTGTCACATTCCACCAACCCAGAACCCACCTTAAGTCAAAAGCTAACAAAGTGATGATTTGGGCAGGGCACAAACTGCCGACCATAGATAAACATAGGAGCAAGCCAAGAAAGACATCAGAGCCTTCTAAATGTGCTGAGAACGACTGCAAATAATACTAAATTGGAAAGTATGGGCATATGGCAAGAAGCTATCCTAGAGAACCCTGCTGGCTACTTCATGGCAAGTTTTTGAGAACTGCAAACATCAGACTGTACAATACATTACCAACCAGCACATGTATGCAACCTAAACATACTGTGCAACAATCAGCAAACAGCTGGAAGTTGATGAAGTGTTGGGCAAGAACGTCCAGGTTATTATCAATACTTTTCTCAATACTTTGTTTATTTCGCTTTTTGCCATTACAGAAAGCGTGGGTGACGAAATAAAAGCGGTTCACAATAACCGCTTGACGGGCTTCGTCACCCGAAAAAGTCGACGATGACAGCAGCGGCAGTTCTTGCGGCATACAAATAACAATTCACATCTCAAACAAAACAGATTGTGCTATAATGCAGGTAGGGGGTTAGATATATTAAACAATGACAAGGAAAGAAAAAACGGTCGACATATGTATTTCAGTACTAATACAACCTAATCAATAAAAGTTTCACGAAGTGCACGAAAAGACATTGTGTTTATATTGTTATAAAGAGAAGAGTTCAAACATCTTGGTAGTATATATTTCAGCATAGCAAAACCATAGTTTGTTCTACATCTGGGTACCGAAAACATTTCAGCGTTTCTAGTGGTATACGGCGTGTTGTGTGGTACCAGCTGCACAATACGGGACAAAAAGGGGTCATCTCTTGCAGTCTGTTTTTTATAAAAACAGGCAAACCTGTACTCAAACAACCTAGGAACTGGAATTATTTTGTATCTTATTCGAATGGGGCGAGTTGGGGCGTCATAGCAGGCATTTGTAATGACTCGTAGCATTTTCTTCTGTTGAAGAAAAAGCTTTTGCAAATTGGACACTGTAGTATTTCCCCATACCAAATAGCAGTACCCTAAGTATGAAAAAAAGAATGCATAGTAAAGGTCAAGTTTTGTCTTTGTAGGTAAGATATATTTATGGCGAGAGACGATACCTATGAATTTAGAGAGCTTGATGCAGACCTTGTTTATGTGAGCATCCCATGACATTGACGGGGTAAAGTCTACGCCAAGTGATGTGAATGATTCAACATATTCAATTTGTGCGCCACTGAAAAAGATAGGCGGTGCATTCTCTACCAACTTGCCCTTAGCATGAAATATTATCGCCTTTGTTTTTTCCTTATTTACTGTCAAGGAGTTTGAGGATGACCATTCCTTCAGAGCAGTCAATACTAAGTTCGCTGAATCGGTTAATTGGTTAATGTCAGTGGAGGAACAGAACAAAGTGGTGTCATCAGCATAAATAGTAAATTTTATCTAGTTGCTTATATTAGTGATGTCATTTATATATAAGTTAAAAAGTATAGGACCCAAGAGACTACCCTGTGGCACTCCATTTGAAATTTGTAGGACATCAGAGCGGCAGTTATTGATGACAACATATTGTGAACGCGAGGACATATATGACTTGAAAAGGTTGAGGGCATGGCCACGTATACCATAATGTTCAAGTTTTGCAAAGAGGGTGTTATGATTGAGGGTATCAAACGCCTTGCTGAAATCTACGAAGATTCTAAGAGTGAGCTTCTGGGATTCAATATTACCTAATATATATTCTTTTTGATCAAGTAATGCATGTTCTGTTGATTTGTTCTTGGTAAACCCGTATTGGCAGTCATTTATAATAGAGTGCTTTAGAAGAAAATTATGAGTTCGATGATGAATTACGCGTTCTAGCCCCTTGGAGAAGAAAGGTAGGACCGATATGGGCCTGTAATTACTTAAATTATTTCTATCCCCCTTTTTGAAGATTACTGCCACCCTAGCAAGTTTCATATCAGCAGGAAAGTGGGCTGTAGTGAGCGCCGTGTTATATATATGCGTTAAGCAGGGAACTATTGAAGGCAGGACATACTT